>CATIWM010118308.1:0-28563 GCA_949671775.1 Mallotus repandus | reverse complement strand
AAAAAAAAAAATACAACAAGTTATACTTCCAATCAGAAAATTGATTTTTCCGATTGAAAATAAAAATAGTAATTGAAAAAAATTAAATAAAATTAAAATCAATTAAATAAAAAATAGAAAGGGGTAGAAGATGATGATTTAATGGACATAGTATTGATTGCTCTTCAGAGTTGATTTGATTCACCGTCTGAAAATAGGATCTGCAGATTTGATTTTCTTGATCTCAGGCTTACTGTGTTTCTTAGAACTCTTTTGTTTTTTTGTAAAGGAACGTAAATAATAGAGAGAAGATTTTTTTTTCTGCATCCCAACCTTTTTTTTTTCTGGAAAAGAGCCTCCCTTAAATAAAAATGTGTAGAGTTTTTATAAACTCTGGAAACCCTACCCTCCTGTGATTTTGAATCACAGGAGATAAAGATTTATTTTTAAAAAAAAATTAAATCTAAAAAACAACCTGATAATATATGATTATCAAAATAAAAACATATTATATTTTATTATTTTTTTATTTTCAAAATATTTTCCTCCAATCAAAATTCATGAAAAAATTAAAAAAAATCAAAATCATAGCAGTTAAAACTGTGCAATTCCGGCCAAAATTGTGTATTTCAGTTCAGAAATGTACAATTTTGATCGGTGATTTTTTTACGAAATGACCCTTGAAAGAATTAAAACTTTACAATTGGGTCCTTAAAAATATTACAATTGAGTCCTAAAAAAAAGCAATTAAGCCTTGAGATCCGAAATTTAAATACTAGAGACCTATTTACAATAAATTTTTATCATTGGAATCCTCTGTCACATCCATACTCGACTATCCCGAAATTGGGTGCTTATATTCTACTCATACTTTCCATCTACCCTTCAATGAGATGACCATCACTCCCTTTAATTTTGTTGTTATTATGGGGCTTAGCTTTTCAAGAGGTCTTGCTCCCTTTAGTGCAACTCCTTATCATTTTCTTTTTGCTGCTTCAAACTTGTGGGCAGTGGAGTTGTTTGGTCACCCCCTTAGTAAGAAAGGATAATGCAAGTCACTTGCTCGCTACACTAAGTATATGCACATCATTCAAAGAAAATATGATAGGATAATGACTCCGTAAGTCCTAAAAGTTATACCATATCTTCAATTATGTCCTATCAATTTTAATTATTTCAATTGAGTTCATTAACTTTTTATAAATTACACCATTAGTCATAGTCTGTTAAAATTGAAAAACTTAGCTAATGTGTTAGTGACTTCTCAAATTTCCTTTAAATTAACTGATGAGATGTCAGTCATGCCAGAAAGTTTCAAAACACATAATGTCACCTTGTAAAAATATAACATATCATATTTCCACTATCAATTAGGCTTCAAAACGCATAAGTCCACAGTATACTTTAACAAACTCAAAGGCTACCATAGTCTTCTCTTCTCTAATCACATGCTCAACCTGCAAAGCCATTAACAGAAATATTATTAACATTACTACATATCAGTGTAGATGCTCCAAATAAGAAACAATCAGGCATATAATTTACATTAAAGAACAAACATCACAAAATTCGCTAAAAGCAAGCATTTAACCAAATTTAAATTTGTTTCACTCAAAAATCAACAATAATACCTCACCACATCCTCTTTTACATACTTTATCCAAAAAAGAAACAAAATAATTGTAAGAACGCAAACATCTCAATATACAGTGATAATGAAAAAAAAATCATTATTCCTACACATGGACCTAAATTCTAACATTCTGGTCGTGCCCAGACTCAAGCAATTGAGCCAATTCCCTCTTTAAATGCTTAACCTACACATCTCTTTTGTTCTTCAATAACCTTATTCGCGACACCGCTAATTGCAAAGCGATTTTACTACATCAAAGAAACACACACAAACAATTCAATATCAATTAATCCATCAAAAATTAAATTCCTTACAACACATAAAAAATTGCAAAATCAAAATAACAAAATTTATGTTCCTGTGAAAAGGGAAAAAAAGAAAGAAATTTTACTATTTTGCTAGCTTGAAACTCTTGTGTAGCATAGCTTTTATCTCCCCTTTTGATGATAACACCATAGCAAAGAAGAAGAAGAAGAAGGAGAAGAAATTCAATTAAGGTAAGAGGAAAAAGGGAATTAAGATGTAATTTTGATATATATGAAATAAAATTGAGAAAAACAAAAAGAGATCTTACAGCATAAGAAATGAAGAAAAATAATTGAAATTTCACAGAATTTCTGGTTGTTAAGAGATGTATTATTCTTAGGTTGGGTCAAAATTTAGTGCGATAAGTAACATCCAATCAATCATACAACTTTTACCAGCATTTTTCATTTTTTCAAGAAGCCTACATTTGAATAGTCATGTGACTCTAATACTATTCACCAGCATCAAATAGCTGTGAAACACACAATGTCGCCTTTCAAAAAGAAAACTTAAGTGATAGTGGAAATATGATATTTCATATTTTTAAAGCTCTTCTAGCATTGTAGATTTTGGGTTTGCTCATAAAGATCAAATTAGATCTGGCCTTGTTTCCACTTTTTCAATCATCCTTGATACAATTTTTAAATATTAGATTTTCCGTTATTTAAATCGCATATCTCCGTCACTTGTAGTGATTTATCATTCAATGAATGACTGAAAAATGATCCATGAATCCAATTAGAATGTTTGTTATTTTGTACATAAGCAAAACATTCAAAATCTTACTTTACTATATATTTTACTATATATAATATATATTTTCTATTTCTATTCTATATATAATATATATTTCTTTTTTCTATACATCCAAGGGTTTCTATTTTCGACACATGTCATCAGGCAATTTGAAGGAGATTTGAGGAGTAACTGATATGTCAGCCAAGTTTGTTACCAGTCAATTTGAAGGAGATTTGAGGAGGAACTAATACGTCAACCAAGTTTGTCAATTTTAACGGCCTATGACTAACAATGCAATTTATAAAAAATTAATGAACTCACTTGAAACAATTAAAACATATAGTACTTGATTGAAAAATATGATAGTAATGAAGTCACCCTATCAACTGGCTCCTTGCTTCTTATTCTACCTCCTCAGTGTCGTCCTTTTTCCTAATCTTTCTGGTATTGGCCCTTTGTGGTTGCTTCCTATTTTAAAGAACTTTGATGAGCTTCCATGGTATAACTAGGTTCTGCAGCTGTGCTTGCTCATCTTTAAATTTTCTGGTTGCTTTCGTGTTATTTTTCATGTTTTGTGAAGTTAATCAAGGTTGGAGTTAATTAGAAGTTATTAAAATTAAAAAAAATTATAAAAAAACTTATTTTTTTATTTTTATATTTATGTATTTTATTATGAAAATTTTCTTATTTATGCTTTTATACTAAAATTAAAAATTCAAATTAAAGAGTAAGAAATTTTTACAATAAAATGCATAGTATAGATATAAAAAATAAGATTTTTATAAATTAGTTTTACTTTTACTTTTTTTTTAAAATTGGAGTGAAATTAGTCTCAAAAAAATTCTTCAATTAACAACAATAGTTTCTCCTTTTTTAACATAATTTTTTTAAATTTTCATATTTTAATATTTTCTGATTTTAAAATATATACTAAATTATGTGTGACATATTTTTTAAAATTTTAAATATTTAAGAATATTTTCTTAACAATAAAGCATTGAATCTCACACTTATTTTTTTATTTATTTTACTAAAATTATTCTAATAATTTTAATAAAATTTTAATTTTTAAACTAAATTTTTTGAATATTTTATTAGAGTTTATTTCGCTAATTTAATAAAAATATTGAGGTTTTTTATGTAATTACTTAAATTCACTTAGTACCTGCAGATCCCATGTGTAAAAAAATGTACTCCATTAATAGACATGTTAGCTATCTATTATACGTATTTTAACGAAGAATTGGTTTTGTTAACTTTTGAAATGTTATAGATAAAATCAACGAAAAAATTAGATTATGGTTTCATTTACAAGTGACATAAAAAAGATTAGAATTTTAACATAAGTTTTCCTTAAATTTTTTAAATTTTATTTGTACTTTGAGATAACCATATAAAACATATATTAATTTGCAACTGCTTAATTAATTAACAGTTAAGTTACAAATATTTTATTTTATTTATATTTTAAAATTAAATAAAAAATATATTAATTTATGGTATACACATTTCATGGATTTACAACTAATTAGAAGATAAAAAGTTGTTTTTTTTTCCCTAAATAATTATTTAACCTAAAAGTTCAACAGCTTGAATTCGTAGATGGAATTGTATGATATTCTTAACATCTCAAGCGGTTTCAAGTAAAACACATGTGATGATCATAAATTTTGCATGAACATCAGTTTTTTAAAATGCATGAAACCTTGTGTCTAGAAGTATAAATTCTTGAAAAGAAACTCCTAAAATTAGGCTAACAACCAAGGGGTTGCACTAAACTAAGGCAAGTTCATTTGCTCATTGGTATTGATGTTTAATTTAGGTCTAATTGCAAAAAACAATTCTCCACTTTCCAAATTTTAACAATTATAGCATATTAGAAGCTAATGATCATCGGTAAAAAAAAATCTAAAAACAAGTAGTTGCGGTATGAAACCCTAATCTCCTCTTTTTCTCTCAACTTTCACTTCTTTTCTTTTCTAGACGCTCATCTTCCTTAAGTAAGGAGAAATAATTTTTGACCTGAAATCACCCTCTACACATTTTTTTATCAATTTATTGATTAAATAAGTGGTTATTCTACATAAATTTAGATTTTTTTTTTGTGATTCCGGCATCTTATTGTGCCGTTTAATTTTTATAGTCTTGTTACGATGTTTTGTTTTCCGTCTTGTTGTGGCTTTTTCTTTGTGTGGGCGATTTTGACAAGCAAAGTATATTCAATTAGACAGAAACAACGAATTAGATTATAGTCGTCGATTGGAGTCATAGATATTCTAGTCATTATAGTATTATCAAATTTGTAGGCTTTAAGCCGATTTATTATGCTATTAATCTGGATGTTGTTTCATCCTATATGATTTTTAGCGAATTCTATATGTGTTTCCATCGATGTATTTCTAGTTTGAATCAATAAAATTATTTTTCTTTAAAAAAAACAATTATAGCATATTTTTTCAATTTTTATTTAAAAAATTCTGAACTTTACATTTTTAACAATTTTAATACAATCTTTTAATATTTTTATAAAAAAATCATAAACTTTACAAATCTTAACAATTTTAACA
This sequence comes from Mallotus repandus, assembly GCA_949671775.1. Lineage (NCBI taxonomy): Eukaryota > Viridiplantae > Streptophyta > Magnoliopsida > Malpighiales > Euphorbiaceae > Mallotus > Mallotus repandus. The sequence goes on along the minus strand of CATIWM010118308.1, from coordinate 23,340 downwards.
TATTCTTTTAAAAATTTTGTCAAAAAATATTGTTAACACTCATAAAGTTCAGAATTTTTTAAATAATTAGGTCAATATTAAATTATATTTGTCCAATCAATTTTAACATCTTATAAAATGTTGTAGTATTTGATATTGATATGACACCAAATTTCTTTTAATTAAAAAAAAGGATTTAATGAGTTAGTAAAAATTTTCTTCTTAAAACATATCATTTTAAAATAAAAAATAATTTTTCATTTGTTATAAATGTGAATTACTTATATGACGCTGACATGAATTTTTTAATTAAAAACATGTTAAAATTATTAAAAAGTGTAAAGTTTACAATTTTAATGTGAAAAAGATATTTCAGTGCCATATAAACAATTGGAAACTTATGACAAATTAAATTAAACAATTGCAAACTTATTTTTGCTAACTCATTAAATTCTCTTTCTTTTTAAATTAAAAGTTGTTTGATATTATATCAACACTAAATTATTAATTAAACAAATATAGTTTAATATTGAAATAGATTTTTTTGTTGATAAATTTTAAAGGGTTACTTGCATAAAAAATCTTAATCTTTAGCGTTTTTTGCAATTAAATCACATCTTTTTAATTTTGGCAAATTAAAACACTAATTTACAAAACTTTTGCAATTCAAATCACCAATGACAAATGCGGGGATGACCTGCTTGCGTGGCAACCGGAGATTGTTTAACTTATCTACGTCAGCTGGCCTCAATTTCCACATCAAAACACCCCATTTTAACAAATTCACTGTCAAAAAGTGTGCGGGAATTGAGAGTGAAAATCCTTAATTTCAAATAAAATGCCAAAAATCCTAACTTGTTGGGATGCTTTAAATCCTCATGCTTCACAGGCTGGTCCAAAATAACCCAATCCCTAGAGAAAACCAAGCTAAAGTTTTGCTACCCAAATCCAATGGACTAATAGACAAAGAGCCCCTTAAACCCCTTAAACTTGTGACACGGGATCACATAAGTCCAATTTTAACTTTTGCATACAATTAGGTCCAGAACTTCAATTTCTCGGCCAAATCACTCCAAAATCTTACAAAAAGATACGCGTGTGGTGCACTTCCTCAATAAAGAAGGTGAAAGAATTTTTTTTAATAAAATAATTCCTATATCCCCACGTATATAACATAATTTATTTTTAAATACAAAAATAAATTAAAAAATAATCTCTGCCATAACACCATCAACACCGCCATCGACACCATCAACACCGCCATCGACACCATCAACAATGCCATTACAGTAACAAAACATCAATAAAACAAGAAGAGCAACTTGGAGAATTACCATTAAATGATTGATGATTTAAGCAAAATACACACAATGCAAACCCTCTTGATTTCCAAACCTTAGCAGTCATATGGCACCTCTTAAAACAGATAAATTTTCTACATTGCAACATCAACTTTTTTTCTGGACCAGAATTGCAGAAACCATCCAAGACTTCCCATAAACGTCCCCTGCGTCTTACAGTAACCCCCTTCTTTCTCATCTGCAAATATTAACAACATCAGCACCATAATGCATTCCTAAAATCGAGGCCAAACTTTAAGTTCCACATTGCTTTCATTCTTCAACCCAATTTCAAAAGACCTAGAAAGCAAAGCAAAATAAAATCCAATTTGCATCATTAGGCAGCAGTGGTTCACAAGCTATCAATTTTTCTCCCACTAGAAGTGCCTTGTGACAATTCTCCAGTATCATCTTGCATTCATTGTCCATCCATGTCACTAACATCCACTGCCACAGACGACAGCAGGTGGAACGATCACTAGAAGAAATCTCAGAAGCAGAAGCACCAATGAATGACCAGCAACAAGTTCAATACACAATCTAGGAGTCAACACAATGTTATCAGGTACTCTAGTGAGTATGGTCTTCCCATGAACAACAAGATTACCATCATTGATTGAAATCTTAGGTGTGATAGTCATTGTTGACGTTGAGCACCTAGTCACTGCCAGCAAGCCACCACTATGAACAAACATCAACATAAACAAAATTAAACAAAACCAATAAGCAAAATTCAAAAAACAATCGAAACAAGTAGAGTTTCCAGCTTATCAACCAAAAAAAAAATAAACTTAAACTTGCCTCTGTTTTCTATGATTAATTCTTCTGCGGAAGCTCTATCTCTCTTCCGGTGAGCGATGGCAATGAGCGAGGGCAACGAACCATGACGGTGAGTGACGGCAATGAGCCACAACAATAGCAGCAAGCGATGGAAAAGAGAGACAGTAGCAAGTGATGACAGACCAAAAATTTTGATGATGATGACGGTGTTTTTGGGGGTGTTGTTTTGAAATAGTAAAGATAATGACGGTGGTGATTAGGGTTAGAATTTAAATAAGATTTTGATTTTGACTTTGTTAAAGACTACCATCAGCTTCCTTGGACGTTTGGGATTTGGGATAAATTTTTAGGGTAGGAAATTTGGGATTTGATCATTTTACATTGTAAAAAAAAATTAATATTTTATTATTTCTGCACTACGTGAATTGCACACGAAGGGGACAGTCCCAATTTGGATTTAAATAGCTGAGAAATTAAAGTTTTGAGCTTAATTGACAGCAAAAGATAAAATTGGGTTTATGTGGTCCTGTGTCACAAGTTTAAGGGACCCTTTGTCTATTAGTCCCACATCCGATACCACTTCTATCAGCTCACTAATCTCATTGTGATTACGCAATTCCCTCCTCATTCGTAATGGCAACAGTTCAAGAAATGAATCCAACTCAGAATTAGCAACTGAACACGAAGAAGTTGAAACCATGACCTAATTACCCAATTCTGATTGCGACCCATTTCTTGTTTTGTACCGATCAAAGGGCCGACAAATTTGTGGAGCTCGAATAATGGAAGGCAGGGATGATTTAGAGGAGAAAATGCATCTATGCACACCACGTGTTTGACAGAATGACGAAGAGAAAGTTGAGAGATAAGTGAGAGCTGAAGTGGGATTTGATGAGTTAAATAACATGAACTTTGAATATCAATGAGAAGAAAGTGTGAACTCATAGCTTTCATTTGATCTCTTTTGTTTTTTTTTTCTTGATTCAACTTCTCTTTTATTTCTTTTGTTTCTTGATTCTGCTTCTCTTTTGTTCCTTGTTCTTAAACATAGTAGAAATTGACATTTTTGTTTTTTATTTGAAATTAGGGGTTTTATTTCTCAATTCCACAATTTCTGATAGTTGGCTTTGTTAAAACGGGACGTTTTGAGGTGGAGATTGAAGCCAGCTGACGTGGATAAGTTAAACAATTTATGGCTGCCATGCTAGCAGGTCATCCATGCATTTGTCATCAATGATTCGAATTGCAAGATTTTTGTAAATTAGTGTTCTAATTTGCCAGAATAAAAAAAATGTTATTAAATTACAAAAAACGCTAAAGGTTAGAATTTTTTATACAAATAACTTAATTTTAAAATAGTACAATAAAATTGTTAAAAATCATAAAGTTTGTGACTTTTTAATAAAAAGTTTAAAAAACTGTTAAAATTATTAAAATATGTAAAGTTCAAAATTTTTTATATAAAAATTAAAAAAATATGTTAAAATTGTTAAAACTAGCAAAATTCAGAATTCTTCAAATAATTAGGTCATTTAATTCAATTCTTTGAAGTATTTACTCGTCCTGATCAGCCTTACTGATGAACTTGGAAGTAGGGACTAAATATTTGAAAAATCTAAACCAGTTGATCTTTACTTTCTCACTTTTGAGTGAAAACATGATTATAACTGAACTTATTGTCTGAAAAGGGCTATCATCCAACCTTTTACTTTTCAGCAATCAAAATAACAATAACAAAACCTTTTCTACAATGTAGTTAAGCACGTAACAAGAAGTAATGAACAACTGGGAAGCTGCAAATATGATGTTTCATTCCGAAAAAAGTTGAAGATTGTTTGATAACATCATGCAGATCACATGATAATTTATTAGTGAACTTAGCGCCACAGATACACGAGCTATAAGCGCCTCCCCCCCTTCCCATTAAGAGCTGTTTGCTAATGCTAAATACACATTTTGATCTAACCTCATCTGTACAATCCTCTAATCCCAGTGGCACCAACTGTAGTAAACGTAACAAAAAAAAACTTTATATAGGTGAGAACAAAAAGGAAGAACATACTTGACATGAGAACATGTCACAAATGGCACCATTAGCAAGCCCTAAATCTTGAACTTACCACACCATTTGTAGCAATCGATAGAACACATTCTTGTTTCAGGTAAAACTGGGCATGCCATTTTTCTACTCGCAACATTTCAGTTCAAGGAGAGCAAGTATGATGAAGAAAAAGGAACAGGATTTTTGTATGTGTGGGGACTCTTTAAGATTTTTGAAATGTGCGCGAAGATACCCCATGAAGAAGCCTCACAAACCCCAAGAAGCTTAACTTGCCATCTGCATGTCTTATCCAGTCTTGGAGAACAACGTGAACCGGCACTGATGGACTAAGACCAAGCTCCTGCAAATAGAACAGGAAAGAAATTTTAGTACTACAAATGGAGAAGACAAAATGAAGATGACAACATTTCCATGCATTTTCTTTCATCAAGACTTGGTTCACTAGCAGTTCTGAGTTACTGAAGATTGTGACTCCACATTTCTGAGCTGTCAAATTAACATAATTAGAAAATTCATTTCAGAGTCCTTTCTCTATCCCCTTATTTTACAAGAATGAATAAGCAACTAAAAGATATAGATAATAATGGTCTTGAAGAATGAAGATTAACATAGACAATTTGGGCCACGGCAATTATCATGTAGTTTTGGCAGCTAAAAGAGGGCTACGTAATAAATAGATCAATCCTGAGCCATTCTTCAATATGTCAGCTCCTCAGAGAAGGACCACCCATTAATCATTTTCCTAGAGGTGGAAATATTAATTATATGGCGAAGTACTAAAAAAAAATGCACGAATGTTACAATTCACATGAATATGCAAATATGCAGACTGGCCATAGAGAGAGAACATACTGAAGCCAGTTCCTCTATCATAATAGCTCTGTTCCCATCCTTGTCAAATAACTCATAGGCACGCCTTGCATGTTGCTCCCAACAGTCCATTCCTTCTAGCTGATGCACACTAATGGCAGCTGCACAAAATTCTTCAAAATCCAACTTTCTATATTGAAGTGAGCTAACCTGGATGGATAAGTCACAGGAGATGACCATTAGACACCAGTTCAATAATATCCTTCTCAAATCAAATTGGATAGTAAGGCCAGGGCAACTAAAGGAAAAAATATTTTGAATAAATGAATAGATAACCTTATAGAAGCATTACCATGCTCACATAATCAAGTACCCTTGAATCTTTCACGGCATCTGTGGAGTTCCTTATCACTGCCTACAAATTCCAACATCATTCAGAATGAAACCAGAAAAAGGCAGAAGCACATGGGTTGGTAGAAAAAGAAAAACAAGGTAAGAGAAAGGGCTCACTGTCTTATAATTCGACATGGAAATGAAACCATTTTTGCTTGGCCCTAACAATGTAAATTGTTCCCGGAGGTAAGCTAGCTGGGCAACAGTTAATGTCTTTGCCAAAGCCTGTCATGTAATATTACTTAGAAAAATCATTATTTTTGGTGGAAGGTTGGACATAACATTAAATATATCACCAAATTTGCACTCTCCCTAGATTGGTTCTCACAACCATTACTTCAAGTGGATATGGAGGAACAGGCCAAATCTGCAAGTGAATGCATCTGGATGCCTACATATCCTTAGTCTATAACTATATTCATTTCATTCACAGTTTTAATGTTAATTTTATAGGTAAATTCATTACTACAATAGTTCTAATCAAGCATGCAAGTGAACTTCTCAGTAGACAAGGCAGCGTGCAATGATTGGCTTGGGACCTCACTGAACCTTAATAATCTTAAAGCAAGTAAAAATCTGAAATTGTCATGATAAAAAAATTATAAGAAATCATACAAAATATTTATTACTCGCTATACTATAGACGTACCGCTAGTGCAGACTTCCGCAGAGAAGATGAGAATATATAAACTTTTACTTGCTTGTACACTATCATATCTAATGGAATTTTTATGCCATGATGATTGGCTAACCATGGGTGACCTGACATAAAATCCAGGCAGCAATCATTAGTATCTTAATATATTGCTGAAATTTTTATACTACAGTGTGGGTGAGCAAATTAGGACTCAAAACAGAATTATGCTTTAGCAACTTACTAAGGGCCTGAGCAGCAGTCAGTCTCTTACGATAGTCCTTGTTCAGTAACCTCTTCACAAAATCTGTTGCCTCAGTTGATAAAGAAGGCCAAGGAGCTTCATCAAAACTTGGATCCGCTTTCAGGACAGCTCGAAATATGCCAGATTCTGTCCGGGCCCAAAAGGGTCTGCTGCCACATAGAAGAATATAAGCAATCACACCAATACTCCACATGTCTGCTTCAGTTCCATATGCCCGATGTAGAACTTCAGGAGCTACATAATATGCGCTTCCTACAATGTCATTCAACCTTTCATCTGCAAAAGAATTTAAATAGTCAAACTTTGGTCCTATTTGAGATCAAAAAGGGAAGTAGGATAGCTTAAGGGCATATTTCTGACCTGGCTTCACATAGTCAGAGAGTCCAAAATCAATGGCCTTCAATGGGGAATTTTCCTCCTTTGTAGTGAACAGAAAATTCTAAAAAAAAAAATTGCAAATGATGATTAATAAAAGAAATTTATGCCAGACAATGAAACTTGGGAGGTCACTGTTGAAGAACAAAATTTTTGACCTAGCGTCTCAGTCATTCAAAAATACAAGCTGCAGGGCAGAGGGCAGTTCACTAAGTAGTGAAACTAGCCACTGACCCAGGACGATAAAAGAGTGGCCAGGCTGTTCTGCTTGGAAGTTGCAAGTTCAAGCTATAGCAACAGCCAGTGTCCCTGCAATTCAAGAAAGAAGCATACATCTGATCCTTCCAACCCACAATGCAAGAACACGTACTAGTTATATAGCACGCACAGCCACAACCAGAAAAGGTGCTTATGACTTTAGCCACAGAGTTGTAATTCGTGCAGGACTCAAGATATAAAAAGACAGAACTTGAAACAGTAACCTTGAATACAATCACTGGTCCTATAATCAAATTGTAAGCTGCATGGGAGAGAGGGGGAGTGGGTGCCTTTGAAGGGAGTTTGACTCACAAAATTATGGAATTCCACATCAACAAAGCAACAGTTCAACATTCAACATTACAAATGAAGATTTTACCAATTCAGTCCACCTCAATAAGTTCAATAGTACAATTCTTCACTTTCCTATCCTAACTATTTTTACTGAATTACTTTCTACCAAAATATGATCATAACAATCTCACCTGTCCTACATATTTATTGCATTCTGAATTTGTAAATTAATTTCCCTTTTAGCAGTCAATAAGTACGAAGACACATCACGTTAACTAAACATCAAAGGTCAGCAACAGAGCAGAACTAATGTACAGCAATCATGACATTGAAAATTCTGTATGATACAACATCTGCATGGAAGTGATCAGGAAACTTGCAGAAAATTAAGTGATTGCCAAATAAAGTTCTTAATTACAATCATATATGTAATAATTGTTCTTAATTATCCAAGTACCTCTGGCTTCAGATCTCGATGAACCACACCTTGGAGATGACAGTAGGCAACCACACTTAATATCTGAACCATAACAGTCTTTGCATCTTCCTCTGAGTATTTTCCACCCCTACATAACATGAATGGTAGATAACCAGTTAGAATGTCACAGAACATGCAGAAGTTATAACACAAGAAATGACACTTGAGAGTAAATTACCTTGACAGTATCCTATCCAATAGCTCACCACCTTGGCACAACCTACAAAAGATATAGCAGGCAGATGGTAAGGTCCAAAAGTTTGAATTATATCTTTTAATGCTATTACCAATTTAAAAACCTTAAATAACCAGTCATGATTTTCATGAAAACAAACAGCAGAGTCAACTTTTTTACATCTTATAGGCATATATGCATGGTTCCATACATAAAGCAAGTGCATCTTATTGTGAACAGAGCCCAAAAAAAAAAAAAATTCGCTCCTATTTCAGACACTTTGAAATTTAACATATTAGCCAAAATGTCAATCCTGGAATCACACAAGAAGATTCCTAACAAGGGAAAAAAAATGCAATTCGGACTTACTCCATCACAACATAGACATTGTCATCATCCTCATAGGCATCATAAAACTGCACAAGATTCTTATGGCCAGTTAGAGCTCGCAATATTTTCACCTCTCGTCTAACGTCCTCAATAGCAATTGCAGTTGTCATCTGCAAGGCATTGATCATTTTCATAAGAATAAAACAGTTTGTTTTTTTTTATCCAAGTAAAACACCAAACATATGACATCAATTATATATGATGGTAATTAGATATACTCTCCACAATTTACTTGCACTTTTAAACTGAAAAACATATCTGAAAAATGAAATCCAATAGACACAACTACGGCCCCATTAGTGATATTAATCAAGGCCACAATGATACATTTATAAACATCTAGAACAGAGGTTAATCGTTGAACTCTTAAGACCAATCCAAAGGGTGCTGCCTTATCATACTAAGGTAAATGAATGCATCAAGCATATTCACGGCAACAGAAATCATTCTCTAAGGGTGTGGCCCAAATAATTGCAGTCAATCAGCCCCTAGAAATCATTCTTCAAATACATGATAACAAAACACAGTATGGTTTACCTCACAAATAATAATAATTAAAAGAAAAAAGCACTTAAGTCTTCAAACTGTCCAACTAGTCTACAATAGAACTCAGCAATCGTTTTGCTATAAGAACGAATTATTTTAGACACATGAACTAAACCTCAAAATTAGAAATTGGGAAATGAGTGCTAAACCTTAGACTTAGGAATCACTTTGACAGCTACATCCTGGCCTTTCATGCTGCCTTTCTTGGCCTTGGCAGAGCAAGTATACCCAAAATGACCACGACCCACCTCTTCATCAAGCTCATAATGAGTCACAAATTGCTTTGAAAAGCCAAAATTCTTGTCTAAAGCAATATCACTCTCACTACCCTCAGGAATGGAGGCTTCATTAGGCTTAACAGAGCCATGCCTTCGAGCAAGCAATGCACGAATATGTTTTGCCGGAGAAGGAGGAGGAAAAGGCCTCTTGAAAATACGCAGAGGAGTGGAGCCTACACTTGATATTGCAGGTGAGTTTTTGAAGAGGCTGGGTAATGGACTTGGACTATAGAAAGGGAAGTTAGAGGCTTTGCTTGTGCGAGAATTTGTTGCTTGTGGTTCAGTTTCAATAGAGAGTGTATGTGTATGATTGTTTGATTCATTTTGATTAGCCTCAATCGGTTTTCCATGACACAGTCCCATTGAAAACAAGAAAGAAAGGAAGATAATTCAAGAAAAATGACTAGTAATAAAAAAAATTGAAGAAAGTTGAAGACTTAACAGAAAAAAATGGGAAAAAAAAAAAGTTCAAACCATTTGAAGTGGATCACTGGACAGAAAAAGAAAGTAAAATGCAAGATAATTAGAAATTGATGAAAGAAATAAACACAGGACACGGAATCAAGAAGAACACAGGCGTCTGATCATAAAAGAATACTTAGAAAAGAAGTAAACTGAAGAAAGAAAGTACAGAGCGAATTACCCAGTATTGAGTGATAATTAAGAAAGAAAACCGAGGTTTACAGATTGATCAACAGAAGCCAGAAATGATTAGCACTGTAAATTTTCAAGAAAATGATTTGCAGCGAATTTCAGATTGGAAAAGTTAGAAATTCAAATTAAAAATCAAAAGAAACCCAAAGAGAGAGAGAGAGAAAAAAAAAGGAATTAGATTTTATTGATCAAAGAAGCAGGTTAGATGGAAAGGAAGAGAAAAGAATATGAATAAGAAGGTAAATTATAGGTGAAGATGAGGAGAAGCAAAGGAAGAGAAACAACAAGTTTTTATTCCAAGAAGAGAAGGCAAAAAAAGCAAAGCAAAAAAGTAAAGAAAAGATGCTTAGCAGAGGCAACAAGAAAAGAAAGAGAGGCAACAAACCAAAAAAAAAAAGGAAAGAGAACAAAGCTTCTTCTTTTTCTTTCTTTTTGCAAGCTGCTTTAATCTTTCTTTTTTTCTAAAACAAAAATAAATACTTAAGGAAATGAATAATCAGTGGTTGTGTATGTGTGTGTTTTAGTGGTTTAATTCTTGTTTTTTGTGATATGTAGTTAAACAACAGCAAATCAATAAACAAATACTAGTATAACTTATTGGTGGTAATATGCATTTTAGAATGAAGAGAAGAAAGAAAGGTTTTGAAGGATTTTATGTTATGGATTATTGAACTTTGTTGTAGTTGTCTTTGTAGTTGTGGTTGCTCCTCTTCTCCAAATAATAATTGAAGTGGGGTTGAAAGAGTTTGGATCCTTCCAGCCTGTCTTTATTGATCCCAATAAACAAAATTGGATGTGGTGGGTTTTTCATATTTTTTTCTTTTTTTCACAAATGATGGTTTGTGATATGTGAAACCATTTGTATGCAGTTTTAAGAAAACTGAACCACCACTGTCTTGTGTATTTCACCTTTGACCTGCTTTTGTTCAGCTTTGAAAGTCTTTTGTCCTTTTCTCTAAATTCTTATTTTTCACATATCTATAAGTATATATTTGTTGTTTTCAGCTGGATAACTTAAGATTATTGGCAGTAATGCCACCTTCTGCTATAACAACAATAATCTATTGTTCAACCAAAAAAAAATTATTTAGGAACCTTCTTCATCAACCTATGCTTAAAATAGTCCATGCACTTCCATGCTACAAAAATAAATAATAGATGTATCATTACATTAGAGTTATGATAAGCAAGATTTAACTCTTTATATTCAAAGGTTCTTTTGCTTTTTCAAATATTGTTTTTGATTGAATTTGAATGTTGTAGATACCAAAATTACAATGATTTGGAAGAAAATTAAAGTTTCTTGTAATTTTATTTTTGAAATAGTCTGAAATTTCTTTGACATTTTTGCATCACTAAAACTAACATAATTATTTTCTTGAATGCAGTTCTATTTATTAATAATTTTAGTATTTATCATTTATAAATTATTAATTTTTTTGTAAAAAAATTGTAGCTTATTTATTTATTTTTCATTATTCAAATTTTGCATATATTACAGAATTATAGTTGACTTTTCATAACCTAATTCTATTGAAAACTAAAAATGTTTTTCTCAAGATATAGCAAAATCATATCATTTGTTCTCCCATGTGTTCATATTAGATCTAAAATCTGTATTAGTAAATTTGAGTTTAATTTTTCCAAGAATGTCGTGATTTGCAATACACATTCTGTTATAACGGTTGGAGTGAGGAAAGGAAATAATTATGGGGAGATGTTTTTATTCCTCTAATTTAGGATATAATTATAGAGTGATTTATGGATAGTAATTTGTGTAGTAATTAATGTATTCCATGTTAGCGTAGTAGAATGTGTATAAAAGGGTGTACATAAGTTTGTTAAATATATATGAAAAGTGAATAACTTCTTTTATTTCTCTTCATTATTCTTATTGTATTTTGATTTATATGGTATTAGAGCAACCCATTAAATTTGTGAAATTCACTATAATGACCCAAAATACATCAATGATCTCATATGAATCTATGGCTGTCATCCAAACTCTACAAGATAATTTTCCCTTTCCAACCGGAATCATACTTGATGATACAAACTTTCCACTATGGTCACAATTTATGGAGATGCAAATTGCCGCTTGAAACACATGTTGTTTTCTCACTAGAGCAACTCTAAAAACCACCTATGGAAGACAAAACTTTGGAGACCTGGCTCATCGACAACAATCGAGTAAAGAGTTAGCTTATTGATTTCTATGAGCCCGACTTTAATGTAGAGATTTATTCAGCTTCAAACAGCAAGAGAAATATGGGATGCGGTCTTAAAAACCTTTTATGATGGCTCAGATGAAACACAACTATTTGAATTGAATCGTAGGTTCTTCACTACTCGTCAGAATGGTAGACCCTTGCCCACTTATTATAATGAACTGGTTAGTATATTTCAGGAGATTGATGCTTGGATGATAGTTCAAAGAGAGGATGTCAATGGTGTTGTATCACTCCACAAGACCATTATTCGGCTCAAAACACATATATTTTTTGTTGGTCTCAACTCGAAATTCAATAATGCTCAAAGTGAAATACTACAAAAGGATCCTCCCCTTGACCTTGAATCATATTATGCTTATGTACAAAAGGATTATAACTAGTGACATACAATGGAAGAACCAAAGGTTATGCCAGATAATGCAATATTCATAGCAACTCGAACTTAGAAATAAGCAAAAGAAAAAGCATTGAGTAAGACCAACACATATACATGTACTCAATGCGGTGAAAATGGACACTCAAAAGAATAATGCTATAAAATTATTGGTTAATCAGACTGGTGAAACTTCACTAAAAAGCCTCGCAAGAAGCTTAGTAAAGATGCTACTGTTGCCACATCACCTGATGACCTTAATGTAAAATCAAGTATGACAAATCTTACTCGAAATAATACATAGATTATTAATACATGTTCTACCGACCATATGACAAACTCTGCGCATCATCTCACCTCTATCTGATCATTAACCCAACAAAAAATTCAAACTACTAAAGGAGGAATTACCTCTATTACCTATGAAGGATCAATATTTAATATCAACTCCTTAAATTTGGATACCGTGTTTATTGTCCTATCTTTTTCTTGTAACCTTTTATCTATTAGCCAAATTACTGATACTTTAAACTGTATAATAAAATTTTGGCCTAGTTATTGTTTATTTCAGGACATTACAACACATCAAATTCTTAGCTTTGGTGTTAAACGAGAAAAGTTGTACTATTTTGATATGCATAGTAAAATAAGTTTATAGTCATGATAAGTCAATAGTGCAGTAGGAAGTGAAGCAAGCAAAAGCACAAGTAAGATTATAGCATTATCACCTTGGCCAGTTATCTTTTAGTTATATTAAAAAAATAAAGCCAAGTTTATTCTTGAATGTTAGAGAATCTGAATTTAAGTATGACGTTTCTGAATTAATGAAAAACCATTATACTTCCTATGTACCTAGTTCTAATAAAGGCACTATTTCGTTTATGATTATTCACTCTAATGTTTGGGTCCCTGCTCACATCCCCACGTTGTCTTATGCACGGTACTCCGGAACATGTATTAACTAATATACTAGGATGACCTGGGTGACTTTCCTCTATGACAAAGAAGATGTATATTTTGTGTTTCAAGACTTGTATCATTTGGTGGCTACTCAATATCAATATAAAGTTCGAGTCTTACAATTTGATAATAGTAGGAAATATATCAACTTAAATCTCCACAGTTTTTGCCAAAAGCATGGTATTCATCTCCAAACTTCCTGTGCCGAAACAACTTAATAGAATGGTCTTGCAGAATGAAAAAGTTGACAACTGTTGGAAGTTGTCCAGGCATCCTGATTTTATATGAATGTGCCTCAAGAATAGTGGGGAGAGGCTATTTGATCATATGCATATTTTATTAACGGAGCTCCCTCTAGAGTACCCGATTTTCATGCTACAAATCAAAAACTTTAAGAGCTTGTCTCAGTACCAACTCTTCCAAACCTTGAATCGAAAGTCTTTGGGTGTACGATGTTTGTTCATCATTTAAGTGGTAAACTTTATCCATAAGTTATCCGATGTATATTTATCGAGTATGCGGATCTACAAAAAGAATATTAGTGTTATAATCCTCATACCAAGAAGATGTATGTAACCAAAGATATAACATTCCATGAAGATATCTCATTTTATACTAATCATAAGTGCTCTCTTTAGTGGAGAGAGAGTCCATGGCTTGTTTGAAGATAACACTCACGACTCAAGCTAGATTGGAGTCTTCAGTGATGAATAACCTAGTACCTTAGGTAATGAACAATTGAGTACCTCACCTAGATATAAAGAAGAATATATGACTGAACCAAGGATCTTACCTAAACATTCAAGTGTCTCACCAAGTGTTTTACTCAGACATCCGAGTGTCTTATTAGGACTTGAAGTAAATCAAGATAACATGTATTTCCATTTGGGAACAGAGGTTATAGAAAGTTCGGATGTGTATTATGACTAAACTCATCACCTTTAGTATCCTTTAATACTAAACCTCGATATCCCACTAAAATGAATACAATAATACCTAAGAGACAATATGATCCCGACCTCAATACCAATGCCAAATATCCTATAAATAGTTATATATCATCTCACTATTTATCTATATCATATGCATTAATTGCAAATTAATTATCTATTATATCCATTCCGAGTAATGTGTAGGATGCCTTAGTAGTTCCCAGGTAAAAGCAAGCTATAAATGATGAAATGGAGGCATTATAGAAGAGCTCAATATGGGAGCTTGTACCACTACCTAGAGGAAAGAAAATTGTAGGATGTAAGTCGATATTCACAATCAAACTCAACTCAAATAGAAGTATTAGTCAGTAAAAAGAAAGCTTATGGCAAAAGAATATACTTATAAGTATGGGATTGATTATGAAGACACATTTGCCCTAGTAGTAAAAATGAACACCATCCAAGTCCTTATCTTTTTTGTGAAAAATCTTGATTAGTCATTATGACAGTTCGATGTAAAAAATATTTTTCTAAATGGAACTCTAGAAGAAGAAATGTATATGGATCCACCACCTGAAACAAATTGTCTTGACCGAATGTACAAATTAAAAAAGGTGTAGTATAGACTAAAATAATCACCTCGAGCATGGTTTGGAAGGCTTTCAATGTTCATTAAGAAAATTGCCTATAAGAAAAATGATGTGGACCGAACTTTGTTCATCAAATAAAGAATGAATAAAGTTAATGCCGATATTATGTATGTTGATGATATAATAGTAACGAAAAATGTTCTAAGTGAGATAACAACACTTCAAAACACTTAGCAACTGAGTTTGAACTTAAAAATAATGGTAATCTTGGGAATGGAAGTTGCAAGATCAACCAAAGTCATCTCCCTATACCAATGAAAATATGTAACGAATTTATTAACCGAAATGGGCATGCTCAACTGTAAACTGATTGAAACCCCAATAGAAGTGAACTATGGATTATCGATCCAAGGAGATTAAGTTTGAATAGATCAAGTAAAATATCAAAGGATGGTGGGAAGATTGATTTACTTACCTCATACTAGACCCGATATTGTATATGTAATAAGTGTTGTAAGTCAATTTATGCACTTATCAAGTGAAGAGCATATAGAGGTCGTATACCTAGTACTGAGACACTTGAAATCATCTTCGAGCGAAGGATTATTCTTTGGAAGAAATAGAAACTATAATTTTATGGGGTAGACTGGGTCAGAGATGGAACTAACCGTAAGTTAACTTTCGGGTACTTTACATTTGTTGGAAGAGACTTGGTAACTTGGTGAAGTAAGAAACAAAAAGTTATAGCTAGATCTAGTGTCGAGGTAGAATTTCATGGAATGTCTCACAGAGTATGTAAATTACTTTAGATAAGACGCATTTTATAAGATCTCAGTCTATACCATCCGAAGCCTATGATATTTATACACATGCTTGCGCTCCCATTTTGAGTCCGAGGGTCAGTTATCGGGATAAGATCAATGTGATATTAGGGCACACAGACTAATGGCGACTATCTATCGGATGTTATTGATGTGGGAAGGTCTGCCTGGATAGGCCTTGTAGATTGGAGTCGCAACCCGATTTTAATCGGGAGAAAGTGAATTAGAAACTCACTTTCCTAACTAGAGATTTCGGGTTCGAGGGGTAGGAGTTACTTATCCTATTTTTTTTATTATGCATTGTTTAATTATTCATTCCTTCACCCTAATTTTGGTTTTATGATGCATTTACCACATTTGATTTTTTAGTCAATTTAATTTAGAAATTGGAAGCAGGATAATTAGGACATTCATCACAAGATAAATAAATAAATAAACAAACATCCACCAATCACATCGATCAAGCAAGTAATAATGCAAATAATTAAGCAAGTAGCAAGTAGCACACATGCATGCGAGAAATAATAAAATAAACACACAAATAAACATAATAAAAGGCATAATAAAAACGGGAAAAGAGATTAAGGATTACAACCCATGAAAAATAACCTATTCTAATACATACATCCAAAATATGAAATAAAAGGGTGTATTGGGATTAAGGATTACATTGCCTTAGAAATTTCTTATTCTATTAATTACATCAAAAATGGAAAATAAAAGAAAAATTCCTACTCTAATGAACTTGCAAAACAAAGGTTTGTCCTCACACACATGCAAGCACACATCACAGTTAGAGCAATTTTATACATCATTCATCCATAATTGAAATAACAAAAAGAGTAATTAAGCAAATAAGCAAACAAGGATACTGTTGAAAATGCATGATGTAAGATTTTGGAATATAGGGACTGTGGTGCAAAGTTGTTATTTTTATTATAGAGTTTTATGATAAGAAAATATAATAGTAATCAATTTACCAAAGAACATAATACATATGATAGAAATAATAAAAATGCATATAAAATGATAAAAGTGCTACTTTCACTATAAAAAATAATAACTTTATAATAAAAATAGTAAGCATCCAGAGAGGGAAAAATGAAAATAAAAGTAATAAAAATGCAACAAAAATAATAAAAGTAATAAAAGTGCAAATAAAATAATGAAAATGATAAAAATGCTATTCTCACCATAAAAATATCAACTTTATGATAAAAATAGTAAATTTATCAAGAAGAATATAAAGATGTCAATAATAATAAAAGTGTAAAAAAATAAAACTAATAAAAATGGTAAAAATACTATTTTCACCATAAAAATGTAAACTTTATGATAAAAATAGTGAATTTACCATAAAAGGCAGTAAAATTAAAAAAATTAATAAAAATGCCAACAAAGTAACAAAAATAATAAAAGTGCCATTTTACCATAAAAAAGTCAATTTTATGATAAAAACAACAAATTTACCAAAAAAATGCAACAAAAATAATAAAAATGGCGAAAAATGTAAATAAAATTATAAAAATAATAAAAATATTATTTTTACTATAAAAATGTTAACTTTATAATAAAAATAACAAATTTGCCAAAAAAGCAACAAAAATAATAAGAATAATAACAATGGCAAAAAATGCAAATAAAATTATAAAAATGTTATTTTTACCATAAAATGTTAACTTTATGATAAAAATTAACAAACTTGCCAAAAAAAGGCAACAAAAATGATAAGAATAATAAAAATGGCAAAAAATGCAAATAAAATTATAAAAATGATAAAAATGTTATTTTTATCATAAAAATATTAACTTTATGATAAAAATAATAAATTTATCAAAAAAGACAATAATAATAATAATAATGCAAATAAAATGATAAAAATATTATTTTTACCTTAAAAATGTGAACTTTATGATAAAAATAATAAATTTATCAAAAAATATGATAATAATAATAATAAAAGTGCTTAAACAAGGGTTCTAAATTCATCTAGTCACATAATATTAATTAAAATTTTGCCAAAAGTCCTCATGGTTCAAACAATCCACGCGCGTGGATTGATGAATCGCGTGAATTTTTTTAAAACCCATGCATTTTCATCAGTGCCATTGCATTTTCAGGTCAATTTTGGGTCATTTTTCAAATCTTTGAAGCTCTAGGGATCTTTTGGACCCACTAAGTCCAGTTCGGTGAGTTCTTCTGGGTTCTTAAGGTTTTTCGAGTGTTTAGGCATGATTCGGGCTCTAAAAAAACCCATGCGTTTTAATCAGTGTCGTTGCATTTTCAGGTTGATTATGGGTCATTTTTTGAATCTTTAAAGTTCTATGGATCTTTTGGAGCCACTAGGTCTGGTTCAGTGAGTTCTTCAGGGTTGTTAAGGTTTTTTGAGTGCTTAAGTGTGATTTGGGCTCTAAATCGGTAAACCGAACCTTAAAAACTTTGGTTAGATTCTTAAGGCCTTAGTTCAAGATTTTTGAGTCCTAGTTTGGCAACTAAGACTCAGTTTTCAAAGTTAAAGCTTTGCTAGGAGATTTTAAAAGAAAGTTTGGTCTTTTGAGCTTTCGGTTCAATAATTTGGGCTCCTAGTTTAAGTGTTTAAGTGTTTGGTTCATTTGTTTGGGAGCTTGATTAAGGGTTTTAGGGTTTGCTACTTTAGAAGCACACTATGGATAGCCTTTTACAAGCTTATCCTCTTTCTAGTTGACAAAAGACTTTCATCAATGGACAACTTTGGAGGACTACTGAAAATTGGTTGTTAACAGTATTAGCAAAATTTGATTAAGTTGTAAATGAGATAAACATAAGTGTCTACCTAGATATACTTGACGAAAGGTAAGAGTAAGCAATTATTATTGTAGAAGTTCGAAGGAAAAAAATTGCCAAGTATCACAGTCGAAGAATTAAAGGCCGAATGTTCAAGGTAGGAGATTTAGTCATAAGAAAAAAAGCTCAAAAACTAGAAAACTCAAACCTAATTGGGAGGGGCCCTATTAGATTCTCAAATGCATGAGTAAAGGAGAATACAAGATTAGAGATATGAGAGGCAAAAATCTTCCTAAATACTGGAATGTATACAGTCTTAGAAAATTCTATTAGTAGCAATCTGACTAATAGTTTTAGAATAATGTACTCTATATAATATTTCAGTTCATAATAAATGGAAGAGATTGATTCCAAATTTTGATATTTTCATTGATATAAATCTGAATAAAAAAGGCATAAATGATTACAATTAAACTAAGATGATTACAATCAGCTTAAATGAGGCTCAGTCGAATGATTATGAGAAGAAACTTAGGCCTTGAGAGTGCCTCCTTCAGTTAGACCGAGATGCTTAAATTGTGCAACAATAGTAGCCCATTACTCTTTAGCAATCTTCACCAACGTCTTTTTCGAGATCTTGTTTGGCTTAGAAAAATCTAAACCTTAATGCCGCTGAGAAAAGATTCTCTGGCACTCATACTTGAAGGCTTGAAAGAATTCCATTATTAATCCTTGGAAAGTCTTTGTTAGTGATATGCCCTAGGCCAATTGTATAATGACCATATTTTGACTTTGTCATATTTCCATTTTATTAATAAAGAGGTATTTTTATTATTACTAGCTAATTCTAATATTATCCTTGATTAGTTAATTCTACCTAAGGTCATTAAACATGTGACTTGATAGTAAAACTCTTAGGTGATACTTGAATTCTAGTCCAAATATCCATAGTCAATTATTGTTGTGGGAACAACAATGAATAAAGACTAGTATGAGATTAGATTATGTTTTGTTGATCATATATATGAGATATTAAGTCAAACTTATAGGTACATAGTTGGAGAAATAATGTACTAGATCGAAGCATTTAATGAAGGGGTTTAGTGGAAATCTTAATCCCCTTTCTGGTTAGTCCATATATAAACCACCATTTTATTAGATCCACTGAGACATTCATAAGCCCTAAAATTTCTACTCACACTAAATAACTTATAGTCTGTAAGGATGTTATACCTTTTCCTACACTCCCTAAGTAATTTTTTATTTACCCTAGATTCAAATCTATAAGAGTCAATGATCTCACGAGGGGTCATGGATCTAATTCTAGAAAAGGGAAAAGAATCATAAAGGAAAGAAAGAACAAAAATGAAATCAGAGGTAGGGATTTTAACTTTATGCTAGGAACAATCAACAGCAAAACTAGAAGAAAGGAAAGCATTGCAAAGAATTTCAATAGCTGTAATTGAGCAAGGAAGAATGTAGAAGAAAGAAGAAAAAGCATAAAGCAATGAAGAGAGAAAATGAAGAAATGATTCCTAAGCCTCAACAAATGCCTTTTATAGGAAAATAAAGGTTTAAAAAGATAATTAGTGCCCTTAAGTGCCAAAATTTTCACATTATAATTTTAGGGAAAAATTGGGATTGCAACAAAGGCAATAAATGCCCACTATCGAATGGTTACCAAGGTAGAAGTGGAACGTCTCTACCACTACAAAATGTAATAACCTTTCAAATTTTAGATTATGATAACTAATACAACAGGATCGAGCCAGAAGATCAGGATCACAAAGCTGGTAGATGACATCAAGCTCCACGTCGAGTCACATCGGTAGGTACACCTTTTACTCTTGTCAATTAATTATGAACTAACACTTACTCAGTATAGGAGCTAATCATATTGATATACACCGAAGGCTCGAACACCTAATCAAGCAATCAACCATGCTCAAATCAAAATGAATTGCATTCTTTAGATTGTCCTGCACTCTACGTGTGCTTAGCAAATCGTCAATACTAGCTCAAGTGCTTGGTTCGGGGCTTGCCGATGCTTGATCGTCGTCCAGTATAGCCCTCACCAATGCTCAATGTGCTTCGATCAATACCAACACTGTATATGTGTTAGATCCAAAATTCACCAGTACTATACACGCACTCGGTTTGAATTATGCTAGCACTTTGCATGCTTAACAAGCCAGCACTCTAAGTGTGTTCAGCTTAAAAATTATCAGCACTCTATATGTGTTCAATCAAATCTTAACATCACTTATATGTGCTCGAAGATCAAGTCTCAACATCACTTGTACGTGCTTGAAGACAATTAGGTCTCAACAGCACTCATACGTGCTCGAAGGTCAAGTCTTAATAGCACCCATACGTGCTTGAAGACAATCAGATCTCAACAACATTCATACGTGCTCGGACATCAAGTCTCAACAGCACACATGCGTGTTCAAAAATAACATTACAAGCACAAGCAAGAGGATATAATGGTTAGTCGGACATAAATATCTGGCAATATCTTTCGGGGGGGGGACTCTTGACGCCTCAAATCATTAATCAGATCCGAAGACTTGGATATCCAGTGTACTAAGGCCTAGATGAAGCTTGAAATCCTATAATGGAAGAAGACAATCAAGTTAGAAAAAATAAAAAACTCCTATTTAGAGTAAGAAATTCCTATTCCAATGAGGTAAAATGCCCTATGAATACACTTTATTTCTTTCAATTTATTCTATTATTTTCTCTAGCAACTTTATTATTCTTTACACAATAATTAAATTTAAGTGTCATAGTTTTTGTGGGAGAAATCTCACTAGTCATCTGAACTCTTTGGTGTTCGCAGGATTCAAATATTTAAGGGCCAATTATCATTAAGATAATTCAAACGAGAATAATCAAATAGTAGCTTTAATTCAACAACTCCTGGTGACTATTAATATTTTTGTGGATTGTTACTCGATCTAATAGATTGAGATTGTTTTAAGATATATCAATTACGGGTATTTTTAGTCTTTGATAATTTATATGGTGAGTTATTTATGCTTTTTCTCTTTTTTATTCTCTTATATTAAAATACAAAATAGTCAATATATACAAATTTTAGTAATAAATTATCTGTTTATAATGCCTGTAAATTATTATATATCTTTACTATACCGATATTATAACTAGATTGATCAATTAAAAGTATCAATATACTTGCATTACTTAAAAAATAAAAAATCTAGTACAAAAGTAAAAAGTGATAAATAATATAAAAATTATATTATTCTATCATTTATTATCATTTTAGAGAGACATGTATTATCTTATAATTTTTTTCTTACATTGCCATTTTATTTTTTACTCAATATTATAGGTAAAAGTGCCAGTAATTTGGTGTACACCCAAACAATCTCTGAATCGAAATAACTTTTCTAATTATGCATTATGCAGAGAGGGATTCCAAATAGCTTTTGCAGTTATGCCAAGAGGGAGGGATGGATCTTGCGCATACACACGTCCCTAACTATTTGAGAGAACCACTTTTCTTTTCTAACGCAGTTGAAACTCCATTTATCAACTAGAGTTTCATAAAAAGAGCAAACTATATATTACTTACATCGTTATTATAAAAAAAAATGGATATATTGTAAAATATCTAAAAAAAGTAGCAACCGAGTATTCTCGTGATGAATTTTTTTTTAAAATTATTTTACCGTGGTTAATATTTTTAAAATTAATATTACTAAAGGATTAAAACTAAAATAATATTTTTTGACATTATCTTTTTAAAAATTCTCCATCACTTGATAATTGATTAAATGAGAGCCAATGAGGCGCAACTCAATTGATTAATGCGCTGAAACTCTAAGAGTAAAGTTTTAAGTTTGATTCTTATATGAAGTATTCTTGTACTATTTATTTCTTTCCTATAATTTATATTTATTTCCCATATGAATTATGATATATTTGGTTTCAAAAAAATTGATTAAATGAGATGATTAGTCAAATAAAATACATTTATATTCAAAAATGATTTAGAAAAAAAAAAAAAGCTATACAAAAATTTGAAATCACAGCTAGAACTTATATTATTTATCAACAGAAGTAAGAAAATCCTTGTGCAAACACTTGTTCTAGTCATGCATGTTCATAATTCCTAACATAGAATTTCAACTATACGATTGCAAGCAAGAGTTAATCGTCCACCTGAATTTAAACTAACATAAGGCCACTTACAGCCTGAATTCTTCACAAAAACATTTGATGAGGCATATGCAATGCGAGTCAAATTTTATAAATCTCTACTTTTCACAATTAATTGGAGTAAAATTTTTCCAGTCCTATGAAACCTGTTGATTGGTTCAAAAGAAAATAAAACCTCTGTTGATTTGGATGCAGTGCCTTGTAAACTAGTTGTCGAACTATTATGACCCACATGCATGATCCTTTACCACTTTTGAAATGTTTTCTTGGGTTTTTGTACAATTTAATTCTAGAGTGAAAATGAAGGAGCATAACTTATATCGGATACTCTTCAACTAGCAAATATATATGAAAAGATGGCATCAGATTCAGGCAATTTCTAGGTATTTTATAGTCTTTGTAGTCTTTCTTTTAGAAGCATAATGAGATTAGAGCAGTATAATTAAGGTCATTAGTCAAAGACAAATACATTAAAAAGAAAACACTTTTTGGAATTTGTTATTTATGCAGTGACAATTTCTTGGAAGGCAAGAGAAAAGGAACCTATATATATATAATTTGGTCAGCTCTTACATACCAGAAACAGACGATATGTATAACCCCTTAATAAAACACAAAAGAAAAAAAAAATTCCATTGATGCCTCCTTTTTTATTAGTGGAAACTTTGTTCACTATAAAATTATTCTTATTCCTTGATGCCTCTTTTCTCCAACCTTGCTTTTGAAGTAGAATAAAGCTGATAGAGAAATGGCAAAGAATAAAGTGCTTAT
>CATIWM010118298.1:0-14704 GCA_949671775.1 Mallotus repandus | reverse complement strand
TATTTAATAATGTTTATTTAATTAATATTAATGTTTAATAATTTAAATTGTATTAATTTATATTTGTAATAAAAATTGTATAGTTTCATTATTAATATCTAATTTTTATCATAAAATTTAATAATTTTATTACAAATATAATTTTTTTTACTAGAATTGAAAACTTTAATTATATTATATTATACTTACTTAATGATATACTTTATATTAATATTATACATAAAAAATATATAATTATCATTATAAATATATATTTCTATTATATTTAGTAATTTAAATTATATATAATTTATATAATGAGCATATAACTTTTATTTAATACTACCGCCTGATACTAATATTTAAATTAATAAGTTAGTAAATGAGTCCGTTTGCAAGCTAGTTTACGAGCCTGTTCATGAGCCTATTTGCAAACTAAAATGAGCTAAGCTTAAGGAAGCTAGGGGTTGGCTCGTTTAGCTTATGAGCCTCAAAATTAAGTTCAGACTCGGCTCATTTAGTTTAACAAATAAACTCGAATGAGCTTTTTTCGAGCCAGGTTTCGAGCGAATCATGAGCCGCTTGGCTCGATTATACCCCTATATGTTACTCTATTGAAATGACAACTAACATGAGAAACATAAAAAGAAGGAAACTAGTTAGCAATATGAAAACATATTTGCATAGAAGATCATGAACAAACCTTTCTAAACCAGCACTTTGCAAACATGAAATTGCATTAAGAGAATCTGATTCACAATCAATATGATTCAAACTATTTTCTCTTGCCAATTGTAAACTGTTGGAGCCTAGAGAGGGTGAATAAGACTAATTGAGGTTTAAACCAAAATTGAAGAATTAAAGGTGATTTAAGGAAGAATAAATATGAATAAGAATAAGAACAAGAAAAAAAAAAGTTGAACATATAGAATTAAGGAGTTTGGTTCTTCAATAAACCTATGTCTTTACCTAACTTATCCTCAAGATAGGATTTTAAACTCACTCCAATCTGATTATCAGATTGTTATAACAAGGTGTTTTAATGCTCAATACTAACCTTACAACTTGAGTTTTTAAGGCTCATTTACAATATTCACAACCAAGTGTTTTTCCTAGGCTAACATTAAAACCTTAGATCAACCTGCAGAAGTTTTACGAAAGCTCACTCTTAAACCTCTAGTAAGGCTAACACTTAAACCTCAATTATTAAGATCCCCACTACCCACTTTTTAACCCCAAAAAAGAGTAAATGAAAGAATTATATCACTAACTCACCCCAACTCTCACAAGAGTGGTAGAGACAAACTCAATAAAAGTTTATTTATAAAGAACTGAATATTTACAAAGAGAATTATAAAGAAATAAAAATACAAAGCTTGTAGGAGCACAATAAATTTTCTCAACCAACCATCTAACTACATAATGAGTTATTGGCTGGGTATTTATAGTGGAGGATGAAATTATAGTTATTGGAGCTTTAATTTTCATCCCCAAGACTTCTCCATTTTAACTTAGTGTTTTCTTTAACTTTTTACTTGAGAAATGATGCTCACGATCGTGATAGCACATGATTGTGAGGGGAGGTATCACAATTGTGACCTCTAATTTTATAGCTATTGGAGCTCTGAAATAACTATTACACAGGCTGCTAAATCATCCTTGTGATGCTCATAATCCTGATCACGACCGTGTTTAGGGCTGTGAGCGGCACTACCACTTTTCTTCACTTGGATTTTACTTGCTTAGGATCGTGATTGGGATGCTCATAATCATGAGGGTAATGCTCATGACCCGAGGGAGACTATGAAGGGTGCTGCCACTTCAGACGATATGAATTTGGCTCTCTTTTGGTTTATGATGCTCCTCACAATTGTGACCAAGATTGTGAGGGGTCTTGTGACTTCCAATTAGCTGTGTTTTCACTTCGAATTGTTATTTATTGATTATGGTTTTGATCCTAACTTGAATGAACACTTAAATCCACATATTAATATATTAAAATTTATTGTTAAAGTTAAAACTAAGGGTAATTAAAGATTGCTTATACAAAGGTGTCATTAGCACATTTTATTCCATCTAGTTCAGAATTACAAAGTTTGGATTTCATAAAGAAAAAGCACATTTGGGATATGTTTCCTAACATAAAAATGTAGAGCTCATAATAATGTCCTAGGGTTCCCCAAACCTCAAACATTATAACTGAAGATTCATAATACTTGGCGGGGCTATCCAACAATTGTCACTTCACAATCTGTGTGAATAGAAGCAAAACAATTTTCATGGTTGCCTTTCTTTGAAATATGGTCAACATCCATATCAATAGTTGCCTCGACTAAACATTTATATTTCTTATCTTGTTGTGCCATTTCATCAGTTCGTTGCTTTTAAACAAAAACACTAGGTCTTCCAATAATAGACTTTTTAGACTTTTGTCTACATTTTTAAACTTTCATAAGGAGATACAAGGTCTTGTTTACATGTCAGTACCAACTTATGTCTTAATAATTATAACATTCTCCTCCCTATTATAAATAAAATCATTTGAATTAGAATTATGAACAAGTATATCATCATTCATCACTCTAACAGTTAACACCCCTTGAGGAGATGGCACATTTTCGAGAATTATCACACACCTTAAAACTAGATGCTCATATGGTTGTGTAGAAGTTATATTGTCGGGACCAACACTCGAGCCAGTAATGGTATCATTAGTATTAATATATAAGATACTCTAAATAGGAGCCTTAAATATATTATGACATACAACTAAAACTAAATATGCCTCATCCACTTTATTTTGCTACTGTATCCTCCTATTACTATTGCTAGTCTGATTAAGAAAATAAGAATGCCTAAGAAAGGCTTATAAACAAAGGTTATACTCCCATACCTATTGAGAATCTTAAGCACCATGCCTATCATAATCATCATCAGTGTAACCAAGAGGACCACACATATAAAAAATTAGGCAACTTCTAGTATCAAAAATTAACCTATATAAATCCAGTTGCTTCATCTACCATCATTGATCTACGCTTAAGAGCAATAACAATATTAACCTTAATCCAAACCCTAACAAAACCTCTCATATAGCCCATCCCCTCTCTGATCAATTTTCATAAAAGGTCCTATCTTAATGGCAACTCTTTCAAAGGTAACCTTATCTCATCTTGTTAAAGGCATATTATATAACCATACCTAATAGGAATCATATTTAACTCAATACATTATGCCCTATGTGGAATATCCTGAAGAATTATTAAAGAGTTAAGGGCCCTCATCCATCACTTTCCTTTTATTATTGATTAAATTGAACTAAATATAAAAGAGATTGTACTCTAGAGTTATGATCTAAAAATCATTATTGACTTTCCATGCAATTGCTAAAGCATTTTGAACCATTGTCATTAACAAAGGCCTATTGGACAAAAATTTTTTGATAAGACAGAACCAAATATTATGATCACGTTCCTCATCTTGAATATCTTCAAGATCAATAGCATTGGCTTCCTCATCAATTAGCTTATGCTCACCATAAAGACACATAAAAGAATATATTATTGTGACTCAAAATGAAAAAATGAACATGCCAATTAATAGTGCGATCACAAAGGGACTATATAGTTACTTAGAAGAAAGATGAAAGAACAATGGACAAGAAGAAGAAAAAGACATTCACCAGGGAAAAAACAAATAAAAGATAGCCTAAGAAAAAATAAGGAGGAAAACCCTCACCCTAGCTGAGAGAGGGAAGAAATCTTCCACAAGGGGACAACAAAGAATTAGATACTGATGTTAATTTATTCAAATTTATTGATAAATATAATAAAATTTATTTATTTTTGTTTAAGTTTGTATCATTTTAAATATAAAAGTTTAATGTTCAGATTTAAAATACAAATTAAAATTATATTTACCAATTTCAAAATTAAAGAAAGTAAATTAAGGCTATTTTTATTATTATATAAAAAAATACATGTTTTTTTATCAAAAAATTTTATTTCTATTCATTCATAAGATTTATAATTTATTTAGATAGTTAAAATATAGAAAAACTTTAATAAATTTACAAGTAAACATTAAAGTTAAGGGTATTTGTGTCATTCATTTTTTAAAAACATTAATAATGAAGTGCAGAAATAAAGAGGTGGAGTGCAAAAATCTCCAAATACATTAATCTCTTGTTTAGTTCAATTCTACTGAGAAATTCATTTTATTTCTAAATATAATTCATTTTCAAAAGAATTTTATAAATGAAGTGTGTATAGTTTGAATTATTATTTTGTGAAGTTTATATTCCATATTTCATTATATTGTATTTGATATAAATCTATAATTTAAATTAATTTTTTACATAATAAAAAATATCCTTTCAAATATATTATAATTTTTATTTACTTTTTTAAGTTTCACATTACATCATTAACATTGTGATTACTTAGACAAAAATACTTTATGTATCAATATTTCATTTATTTATTTTTAAGCATCATAAAGCAAATGCATCAAGAGGAAACAACGTCTTTCATTATTTAACAAAAAGGACATCTGAAGGAGCATTCCCATCTAAGTGCTAGTTTGGCATTGCTGTTGATTTCTATGTTTGTGGTGAGCAAAATAGTTGTGGCTAAATCTGCTGTAAGCAAACGAAAGAAGGTGTTTGGTAAATTTTTTTCAAAAGTACTGTGACATTTAGAAGTTATATATTATGTGTTTGGTAATATACTTAGAAGTGCTTTTGATCACTAAAAGATTAAAAGTATTTATGATGAGAATTTATTATTTGTTGATTAAATAATATGACTTTGATATAATTAAAAAAAATACTAATTATTTATAACAAATATTTTATTAATAAAATAAAAATTAATATCAAATCCATATTAATATTATAAAATAAAATTGTCAAAAGTATTTTATCATAATATATATTATAACTAATTTCTTCTAACCAATTCTAAATTGCAATACGATCACGAAGGCTATCCATTTCTATTGAACTTCCGTTCCTTCGCTACCCATCTTGTTGAAAACCTTTAACATCAACAAATATATTAGGTGGTATAACTTTAGGATGTTCATCAAAACTTTCAAATGCAGGGTCATCTAATGATTTTCGCTAATATAATTATGTAAAGCCATTGAAGTGACAACAATATCTTTTTGAACTTCAAATGAAAATGAAGGCATGTCATGCAATATCTTCCATTTTTTTTTCAAATTCCAAACGTGCGCTCAATACAACTTCTAAGAGATGAATGTTCATGATTAAAAATTTCTTGACATCCTTTTGGTGCTCCAACTCGCTCAAAATATGGTAAATGATATCTAGTATTCTTATAAGGTCCAAGATATTTGATCATTTGTGGATATCTTGCATCAACCAAATAATATTTTCCAGCAAATTATGAAAAAATATTTTAATAAATTATAAGTATATATACATAAAAGCTATCATGTTATTTTAAATATTAAAATACTAATAAACTTTTTAAAAAATTTATAACCTTATGGTGGTTTAGGAAATGATAAGTGAAATGAATTAATTGCAGTTAAAAAAAATGCACGCATCATGTGTTGAACCCTCCCATCTTGCCAAAACAAATGTGAATTGCATGTCAAAACTATAAACTGCCATAATATTTTGTGTTGGTATTCCTTTTCTTACAATATATGGCACTTGGTCAAGTGGAGATATACATGCACGTACATGAGTACCATCAATAGCTCCAATACAATCCTGAAAATGAAGATTTAAATTATAAATACTATTATTTTTAACAGTAAATATATTATACAACTTATTACCTTAAAATGAGGCATATATTATGTATCATGTAATATTTGAGGTGGAATTTCTTTAAATTCTAGATCAATAGGTTTTATCAAATCTATTACAAATAGTTTCAATGCAGATAAAACTTGCCC
Organism: Mallotus repandus; assembly: GCA_949671775.1. Lineage (NCBI taxonomy): Eukaryota > Viridiplantae > Streptophyta > Magnoliopsida > Malpighiales > Euphorbiaceae > Mallotus > Mallotus repandus. The sequence goes on along the minus strand of CATIWM010118298.1, from coordinate 8,794 downwards.
AAATTTTTTGCTAGCAGTTTCTTCAGAATGCTAAAAATATTCTTGAACCTGACTATTTGATGCACCAATAGCAATTGTCCATAAGAACATACGAACTTTTTCAATTACTGACATTCTCCTTGAAAACTTCAATCTATATTTTGATTCTTATTCATTGCACAATCCAAGTAATGTATCCTTGTTCATTTTAAACATGTTAACACGTCAATCTTTATGACCTTGCATTATCTCTGACAACCATCGTATACTTGTTTGATATGAATCCATGCATGGTTCCTTATATATATATTTGTAATAATAAGTGCAAATTGTACCGCTCGTAGTCACCACTAATTGCCAAAACTCATCATCATTCTTAGATCTCTCGATTTCATACATCTTATCAATATCAGAGTCATTCGTATTTGTAATAATATACGTAAATTATTAACTACAAAAAGATACAAGATATAACATAAAATTTTATTCTAATAATTAAAAATTAAAATAACACAAAGTTTGAATAAAAAATAATAATTGGAAACAAAATTATTAAACAAAATCCAAAAAATAAATACGAATACTAATATTCTATTTGTTATTCTTATTGAAGTGATACTGTAGCCATTTTAGCTTCTCATCCGAATTTTTTAATAAGCTATAAATCTCTCTCCGACTTCTGTTCAAATAATTCTGTTGCAAACATATAAAGATCACCATAAGTATCTATATTTAAAAAAGATTGCATATCAACCATGACATCAGTTATACTGCTTTTTGGTATTTCTGTAGTATTGCCCATTTTTCAACAATAGATACTAATTTTTCAATTTGATTTGAGAGCATAATAGAACCTCCTAATAGCCTTCTTCCCTTATTAATTTTGTTGTCCTTACTTACTTGTAATCTAGATGTAAAATTCATTTTTTTCTTATCTTTTCTTATTGCACTCCCACCTACAGTGGTATCTTGAAACATGACATCTAAACTTTCCACAAAGCTTTCATTCTCATCAGATTCACTATCATCCCAACTGTTATATTCTCATTAATATCCTCTTCTTGCAAGTGAATAATTGAAGGTGTCCAAGCATATTCTCCTGTGGCAACAGTATTTCCATACATGCTATCTAACTTAGCACATAACTCTGGCTTAATACTGGCTTCCCAAAAAAATTTGTATAATGGATTAGCCTACAATTTTCATACAAAAAATAAAAATCTTTATTAGTGTTTAAGTAAATATTTTATAATAGATTTATTATTTAAATAATTAAATCAATATTAACCTTAATTTTTTCATCCCACCATTCATTAGAGGCATCAATTGTTTGTTTACTTATATTTCATCCTAGTCCAGTTTCTTTCCCTTGCAATTCTTTCCAAAGCCTCAATTCTTTCTTGAGTGAATCCCATTTGTTTTTCAATTGCTTTTCCATAAGATTTTCCACTCTCGTTCTGGAAATTTTGAATAACACATCTCCACCCTTCCTTATTAAAATGAGTGTCAAGTCTCATATTTTTATGGATAGCTTGAATACAAATATCACAATATTTGTTAACTGTATTCTTATTCCATATCGTTTTTGCTATTTTCGATCCGCTCATTTGACTAACTTGTGTTTGTATGTTTTGTGCCATTTATAATAATATTTTTAATCAAATAAGTTTATGTTGAAAATAAATTGTAATAATCGTATAAAACACACACAAATAAAAATAAAAAAAATTAATCAAACTACAACGATAACACATAACATTATTGTTTTGTTCTATACCTCAAATTTTTTTTTAAAAAAATGAGATTGATATAAGTTAAAGTTTCAACTCCTACATATTTTATATTTAATTAATGCAAATAAAACATATATTTTTGTGTTTCAAATTTAGCTACCAATGCAACATGGGAATATATAAGAATTTTTCAGTTTGCAAATAGCATCTAACAAGACTAATGACATAAATATATGTAGGAACTTTGCTGCCGTTTTTATCACTAACAACCAAAAACAATGTAAGAAAAAATATAAGTGAAAAAAAAGCAAGTATATAACCATGCATAATTTTAAAGTAAAAAATCTTGGCAAAAATCTAATGTTTTACTTTGGTTTTGTAAATTATAGATTGCCAGTATACAGGTTTCTATTTATAACATTGATAAAAGAGCATTGGATGGACTAATTCTCTTTGAAAACCTTATGCATGTGCATATAAAGCTGCCTCAATTCACTCGTATTGGCCTGCATGTTGTTATTTACATTACTAGAGTGGATGATTGCAAGTCTCTGAACATACAAACTATGGCAATAACTTGGTATAACATCATCAAACTGATAATATCTTTTAGTTCAACTAAAGGTACTGGATGAAGATATTAAACTTCATAAGGATTCCTGGTTGCATCTTAGCTATTTCTTTTATATGAAGCAAAAAAATTGAGATTGTATGTTTTCATGCTATGCTATGTTGCAATTATTAATAAAGTTTCTATATATTTCGTCCTTGCCTTAGATGGTGATATTGAATGTTTGATTATCCAGATGAAAGAAATTAATAAATCCTGTTTTCATTTGGCCATTCTTGTGTAATTTATTTAATATTTTTTTCTTTGCTGAGCATCAAAGAGGCTTTAAAAGCTTGATGCAAGGGTAGGCATAAATCTCAGATGCTGCTTAACATCAAATAATGTTAGTTAGTGCCACAACATTCATTTAATTATGATCTATGATTAAAAAAAACATTCTGATGAATTATCTAGCATGAAGTCACATCCACAAAATGCTCCACAGAAAGTGAAATGGATGCCAAAGAACAATCAATTTCTAGATTAAACAAAACTTATTTGTCTAAACAAGCAAAAACTACAATCACCTCTTTCTTCCTTTGCGGTGGTGTTATTAGAGGCCCAAATCGAGAGTGGGACAATTGATTCTCAGTTTGCTCCAGCTATTCAGCTGCACAATGTCAGATGTAAGACATAGAAGAAACTCATATACTTATATCATGCACAAGCAAGATTAAAAATAGCTATGGAAAATTTATAAATAGCCTATCTTATTTCATGCAATGGTGGGGAAAATTTAATTATCACCCTATTACTTCAGGTTTTTATTGAAGTAAACAAACATACAAGATATTTAGCAACCAACACAACACAAGAAAAAATAAGAATTTTTCAGTTTGCAAATAGCATGCTGACAAGACTAATGACACAAGTAGATGTAGGAACTTTGCTGCCATTTTTATCAACAACATCCAATAATTGGACTGTTAAAAATCATTAATTAATAAAAAATAATAATGTAATGTTAGACATGAGAGACACAAATTCTTAGTGATATAGCTATGACATCTGCTCAAGACCCTATAATGGTGGACAACACAAGCTCATATGATACCTCAAACTCAAGAGCAGATCATACTGATATCCTAGGATGCCAGAAAGTGTAAACTGGTAGATAGTTGGTGGTTTAGTAAATCCACCATGGGAATGGGTACAACACAACTGGCCTTGATTAAAACCACATATAAATCTACGGCCTTGCTACATAGCTTTGTAGCTTTTCTAAATCTAAGCTTAGGATAGATAGTGCATAAGTTTAACTTGACAGGTAGTGAATTCTTTTGTCTTCATTATCAGTTAAGAAGAGTTTGAAGTAATAAGAAATTTGCAAATTATTTCATAGTAGGTGAAATAGAATTTTTTTAAGGTACTGCAATTATTTCATGGTAGGTGAATAGAATTTTTTTAAGTAATAAGATTGTAAAAATGCTAAAGTAACTGAGAGACTCACCAGGGTCTGGAATGACTCTTACTAGTTTCAAGCCAGGCTAGCTGTTGACAATTTTTCTTTTTGGCTAGTTTCAAGATGATGTCATCCGATTTCAGTCCAATTCAACCTGTGTTGGGAATTCAAAAGCCAGAGTTATTGACTTAGAAACAAATTAATTGCAATAGCTGAAAAACAGATTAAGCACACTAAGAAGATAAATAAATACATATTAAAATTTTGAATGTGACTATGAATTTCTATCCTAACTAAATTATGAACTCAGAGGAAATTTGATATCCATTTTTTCATTTTTATCTTTTGGCATAGAAGTTTGGACCTTGGAAGCAAATCAGTAATCAGAAGGCTTCATTAGAAACCATGTTTCAATAAAATGGTTTTAAAAACATATTCAATGGAGTTTCAAAGTCGGCAATTAAATTAGGGTTCAGTAAATTGAAAAAAAAAGTGCTATAGTTTATGAAGACAAAGATCAAAAGGTAGGCAAATAGATTTATATATACAGGCACAAGGTTCTAAATGTCCATTTATTGGTTGTTTGATTAGAAGCAAAGCATTTTCTTGTTTGATCAAAATATCGTAGATGAAATTTTGATGGCACTATGAACTACAACACATAGAAACATAGAATTCATAGATTTAAATAAACATACCTTGTTTGATCCTTAAAAGTTTGATGCAGAGAATTTTAGGGTTTAAAGAATTTTACTACAGAGAAATAATGTTGAAATGCAAATCGTGTAGTTTTGTAATTATTATTAAAAAAAAACACAAGGTTATTTTTTACTAAAAAAATATTTAAAAATCATGGTGCGCTTTTCATATTTTTTGTACGTTAGGAAAAGGCGTAAAAAATTAACTTCTCTCATTCGTGAGTTTAGCAGTTTAGCTTTTTCAAAACTCTATTTTGAGAATACTTATAAAATTGTGTTTGAATTTAAAAGCACTTTTTGAACTTGGAAACTTAATCCCAAACAGACACTAAAACTGTGGTCACATCCAAACTTAAAGCCCACTAAGCTAAGACAATGTGCAACTTTATTATAATTTCTATAAACATAATAGAAGTAAAAGATGGTGCAACTGCAAGCAGTTTGATGTTTTACACCGGAATTCCCATCAACGATAATTCCATAGCAGTTGTAGTCAAAAATTGAATCAGTTTTTGAGAGTCATTCTCGACCTGTACCCGAGCAAATCGCTTCTCAGAAGCAAGTTGCAAACCATTCAACACAGTATAAGGGGTGTTTCGATTCGCTATTAAGAGGAATTGTTAGTGGTTTGCTTCCCAACAACTATAACAATGGTATTTGGTTAACTTTTTAAATTGTTACCTGATTGCTGTTAGGACACTAAACGCTCCGGTTCACATCAGCTCTAATTTGCAATTTTTTATAAACAACTACCATTTTAAAAATAAATTTACTATCTTATCATTCTTAACATTAATTAATTAACCTTAACTTAATAAAAGAATTAATTATAAAATTATTAAAAACATCCACAAAAATAAAAATATTGCAAATTATGTTTCATAAGAATGTTTAAAACTCGTCAATTCTAATGCTTAAAAACAACACATATTAGTACTTTATTTAAAATTTAGTGCCAACAATTTAATAAAAATAAAAATTACCGTCAATATTTGTAATTATAAGTATAAATAATATTTATTTTTACATCATATATATTATTGTTAATTTTTATATTAATAAAACACACACAACTATATAATTTATTATTTAAAAAATAAATATAAAATATGATTATTTGTATATAAAAATTAATTAATAACTATATATGTAATTAAATACACTATCAATAATAATTATTACAATTTTACTAAACATCTGGTATCAATTAACAATTAGTCATCAACAATAACTATTAGCCATCAACTATGAACAACAACTATCAGTTATCATCATCAACTCAGTTAAACAATCATTAAGTTTTGGCAATACTAGTATCCCAACAAGCATAAACATAAATAACCGAAACTAGTAAGTTACCTCCGGAATCCTGGATAGCACAACATGATTTTGTGTCATTTTGGTAATTTTATAAAAATATAGATTTAAATAGAAATGTTAAATTTTCATTTTTCAAAATTTACATAAATAATTTTGTTTTATTAAAATTATTTAATTGATCTATTTATTTTATTTATATTTAAAATAATTAAAAAAATATATGTTAATTTGCAGTCACAACCATACAAACTCACTTTTAGTTAAAATGTAGTTTAATTAACTTTCAAATGCATATTTATTACTCATCAACCAGTAGAGATGTGAATATTTTTGTTTATTTAAATATTACAAATTAGAAAAACATATAAAACTATCAAATAAATAGGGATAATTACTATTATCCCTAAAGTTTGACCATAATTACTACTTCATCCATTTTTTTTTAAAAATAACTAAAAACCTGTTCAATTTGAAATTCGTCAAACAATTTCACATCTGCATTAAAAAGTATACGAATATTCTTAGAATATATATTATTAGTTCAAAAATTCAATAATTATAAAATTTCAAAAATATCCTTAAAAATTTTAAATTTGAACTTAATTTAATTAAAATTCAAATCTAAATACTCTTAAAAATAAAATGCAAATACTTATGCAATTTGATGTTTGGTTAAAAATTTTAAATAATAGATCCACTATTTTGTTAAGAACTTGTAATTCTTTAAAATTTAATTAAAGGACAATTTGAAATTTCTATATTTTTTAGATTGAGAATAAATATGTATTTTTTAATTATATAATTTTTAATGGAAAATTTTTGTTAAATTTTAATTTAATTTGATTTGGTTTAATTAAATCATAGCTTACAATTTTGATTATTTTAAAATATTATAATAGTGTATAAAAGGTAAATTAATTTTCTCAAAAAATTGAAAACAAGAAGTTAATTAGTGTTGTATAATACTATATATTTAATAAAATCAGAATAAATATATCTTTTTTATTTAAGTTAATGTTTTCAACAAAATATTTTTTTTGTTGAAGTTATATTTTTTAATGTAATTTGATTTAATTTAATTAAAGTTATTTTTATTATTTTTAATATTATAGTATTATAATAGAAAAAGTGAATGAATTTTCTTAAAAATAAAATTTTTATTAAATATGGTATAGTAGTATGAATTTTATTAGGCATTGAGGGTAAATATATCTTTTTATGTCATTTAACTCTTTTTTTTTTTTTAACAGAGGGGAGAAATTGCTTGGCGAATCTAAAACTGAGGAGGTTTTTAGTTATTTTTTAAAAAGAATGGATGAAATAGTAATTATGGCCAAACTCAGGGAGGTAATAATAATTATCCCTGTAAATTAAAAAAAATTAAAGGATCAAACTGTTTCATTTTATTAAAATTAAGAAATTAAGATACTTATTTCTTGAATAGAAAAATTAAAATATTTTATTTACTAAAATATTAAAAATTAAATATCAGCAGAAAAAGTATAATTTTTGTACAAGAAGAGCAAAAGTGCACGTTACATCAAACATTGGGAAATTATGCGCTCCTATAATTCTTTCTACCACTCTCAGTGTAGCAACTAATAGCTTTTCGATTATTTTTTTTTTCTTTAAAAAATTATTATTTTTTAGAAATAATCCATATTTTATCCCCTATATTTTTATGTTTTTCTCAATTTATCCCTTTACTTTTATTTATATAGATTTAATCCTCACACTTTTATTTTTGTTCACATTAAACCCTTGTACTTTTATTAACCCCTTCATTCGATATAATTCTGAAAATTTTCATCCATTATGTCATAATTTAATTATTTATATTTTATTTTAAATATAAAAATTATAAAAATACTATTAAATGACAAGTACTCTTATGAAAATTAAAAGTAAATTATATAATTGTAATTTATTAGTTAACAAAAATTGCATCTAATATTATAAAAATAAAAAATTAAGCAAAATTCTACTATATTTATTTAGTATCCAACAAAAATTGTATTTTATTTTAAAAAATTTTTTTATTAAATTATTTATTTAGAGTAAACTAAAATAAAATTTAGTAGAATATTGCTTAAGTTTTTGTTTTTATAACATCAGATAATTTTTGTTAATCAATAAATTACAATTATATAATTTAAATTTAATTTTCATAAAAGTATTTGGCATTTAATGGTATTTTTATAATATTTATATTAAAAAATAAAATATAAGCAATTAAATTATAACATAGTTAAAGAAAATTTTAGAATTATATTTATTGAAGGGGTTAATCTTGTTAAAATAAAAGTAAAAGGACTTAATGTTTATGAAAATAAAAGTATAAGGGATTAAAGTGAACAAAAATAAAATTGGAGGGAGTAAATTAAGAAAAAATAAAAGTACAAGGACTCACTATATAAATAAAAGTGGAGGGGATAAATCAAGAAAAAAATAAAAATGCAAGGGGTAAAATATGAGTTATTCCTATTTTTTTATCATTAAATAACAATAAAAGTCCTTTTATAAATAAAATAGTTATTTTGAAATTTTATTGATGACAAAATAAAATAAAAAAATTTTTGACCAAAAAATAAAACTGTAATAAGAAAATAAAATATATTTATTTTTATGCTTTCACATTTAAAATAAAATATTTTATTAGAAATAAAAATACTAAAAAGATATTAATTGACATCTTAGACTCTGTTTGTTTGCGGAAAATATTTTTTTGAAAAATACTTCTCCTTATTTTTCAATGTTTGGATTAAAAATAATAATAATAATTCAAATAAAAATAAATTGTTAGCTAAAAGAAAATAATTTAAAAGTACATGAAAATAACTTTCCATCCTTAGAATAGTAAGTTATTTTTCAATTCTTAAAAATAAAAAAAATTTACCTAAAATGTCCATCTTTCTTATTTTTCTTTAATTTTGCTCTTCTTTTTTCATTTTTACTTTTTATTCTCCTCCTTTTCCTTTTTTTTATTTTTATTTTATTCTTATTTTTTGCCTTCTCTATTTTTTTTTCTTTTTTCTTTTTGTTTTCTCCTTTT
>CATIWM010118293.1:0-21389 GCA_949671775.1 Mallotus repandus | reverse complement strand
ATTGTTGTTTTTATCGTTTATTATTTCATTTCATTTATTGTTTCTTGTTAATTTTTATTCTTTAATTTTGTTTTTCGTTTATTTATTGTAATATCTTTGTTTTGTATTTTATTCATTCCGTTGCAGTATATATTTAGATTTAGATTTTATTTTTATTTTAATTAAATACTAATTGTATTGATTTTATTTTTATGCTTATGATGGGACCGACATGAGCCATATGGTAGATGTGGAGATTGCATAACCATCCATAAAGGTCTATGGAATGCCATAGATTAATCCCTGTTAAAATAGTGTAGTTTTATGTTTATTCTATTTTTGTGTGTTTTCGTGATAATTATGTTGTGTATTTTTTTATTTTTGGTAATGTAATTATTATTATATGTAGGAATTGTAATAGCCCTAGTAGAGGGAAAAATAGTGAAATTTTTATTTTTCTGTACCTTAAAATCAATTAGTAATTTAGGCCCATTTGGTAAATTCAATTAAAATTAATGTTGGCTTTAGATTAATTTTAGATTTTATGTAATTAAAATTAGGGTTAGAAAATTATATAATGTTTGTTTTTTGATCTATTATTTTTATTATTTTTATTTTTATTTGTTTTGGGCCAGGCCCACGTTAGATCTAACTCACTTAATGAATAGGCTTTTAAAATTAAATTTAGGCTTAATTAACTTTAAAATTAATTTAGGCCCATTAGGTTAATTTAGACTTTAGACCCATTTTCAGTTAAATAAAATTAACTTAGACTTAGCTTAGCCCATTAATAAAGCCTTCTTCATAATTTGTAGACTTAGGATCATTTCATTTAATTAAAATTAATTAGAATTAAGCCCACTAATTTATTTTTTTCTTTTAAAATTTAATAGACTTAGACCCATTTTTTTTAGAATTAAAATAAATAGATTTAGGCTCACTAATCATCAAAATGTAGGCCCACTTTTAGTTCCATTTTACTTGTAAATAAAATGTGTAGATTTAGCTAACTTAAATTAAAATTAAATATAGTTTAGATTTAGGGACATTACAACTTGAATGCATTTTTATGTGCTTTTTCATGGATTGGTTGCCTTAGGGTTAGATGGATGTCCAATTAGGGTTTAATGAAATTGCATGTAATTACGGAATAAGATAGTAATTAGTAAGATAATTCTAAATGAACATAAGACTAAAAAAAGTTAGTATTCCATATCCAGAACTCCTGGTTGTGGTGCTAGCTTGTATTAGAGAATCGAGTTACCACCACTTTGGATTTGTCCCAGTTATTACCCTGGGTGGCGACTCCACATCTCCACTCCATGTCTTTGTGATAGTGGTTAATGTGTTCCCTAGAGCCCTGAGCTCAAACAGTGTCACGGTTGCAATAAACTTAGGCGCGCGCTAAACCCCGCCGTCTACAGTATCCCTTAACATTGCTAGAGAATGTTAAGAACCCTTGATATTGCTAGGGAGTATCAAGTACGACACCCAAAGGGGTGGTCATTGCATTTATATCCGCATGCTTGCATATCATGTGCCATATAGCATATCACTATCATGTGCTTATCTCACTTGCTTGAATCATCTTGCATGAAAAATGCATCTTTGTGTATATCCCGAATCACATCATTCTTTGTGAATCCTAAATTGCATCATTTTACGTGAAAAAAAGCATCACTACCACGTTCGTGTGAAACTTGCATTCATTTTTGCGTGAATCCTGAAAATGCATCATATATTTTAAATTGCATTATACATCTTGCATTTCACACTGCATCTCGCATCTCGCATATATCATTATCATTTTGTGTGAATCCTAAAATTGCATCTTGCGTGAATCCCAAAATTGCATCTTGCATGAATCCCAAAATTGCATCTTGCATGGATCCCAAAATTACATTCTTGTGTGAACCCCAAATTGCATATTGCATGCATCCCAAACTACATCCTACATGACAACCAAACAACCAAGCAACAACAAAGATCAAATCATAAACGATAAAAACCAGACATACTTCCAAAGACAACACAGCACTCAGGTAAGTGCCTCTCTCCTTAGAAAACTATTTTGCATCTTTGCATGACTTCGCGTGTATTTACATCAGTGCTAGGAGGCTATGGAACACATGCAAAGCAGGGGTTAACTGTCATATATCAAATTTTAACTGTCCCCAAAAGGGTCCAATGATGAAAATATCTCCCCGAATATGATAAGTGTCTGTTCATTCGCACCACCTCTAAAACGTACAGTGAGTCTAAAAAAAAAACCAAACCAACCCTTCAAAAAGCAAAATCAACCTCCAAATTGTTAAGTTGCATCCAAATTTCATGAACTACGAATTATTGGAGTGGTAAGTCGCTCGTTTCGAGTAATCGTTGCTCAAAACGAGCAACTCATCATACCGGTGTTCTGGTCATGAGACCAAAGTTCCACTTCACAAAATTAGAAGGCGATTTTAGCAAAAAGGACATCAAAAACACGTCCAAAAGCCCTAAAAACTTTTGAAAGTGGCCTCAAAATAGTGCACGTAAGCTCGAGAAGTAGTGCATGACCACACCTAAAAACATTTTACTCACGCATGACAATAGAAGCTGATTTTGACAAAACGGATGTTGAAAATGCATCCAGGAGGTCCAAAAACCCTGAAAATACCCCTTAAATAGTGCGATCAGAGCCCGAAAAGGTCACATGACGCGTGCAAGAGCACATGATCACGCGCTAGAGCATGTGATCACTCGCCCAAATCCATGATCACGTGCACCAGAGGCATGTTCACTCGCATTTTCCCTATTTTTCACATATTTTTAGGCATTTTTCCCTATAAATAGGGGTCTCTACCTCCCATGTTGACAAAGGCAAGAGCTGAGGAAGCCAGAGGGTAAGGAGCCAGAGCTAAAAAAAAATAGGTACACACACTGAAACACTGTCGAATTGAAGACTTAGGAATCCTAATTCACACACTTTTAGCCCACCTTCTATGTTTTTCGTAGGATTTCTAGACCGCTTTTGAACCAAACCCAATCATATCTTTATCAAAGCACACTTCAAAGGTATACGAATTTGCATTACACACGTCATTTTTAATCTCTTAACAAGGACAGATTAAGAAACCTACAAAGCTAAAGCTTCAAAAATGCCAAACAAGGTTAGTCGAATCTGAGGACCAAATGATCATTTTTGCACGTTTATTATACTATCTTGCATTTTACTTTATCGCCTCCAGCAGTTGAGAAATTATTCTGATTGTGTGATGAGACTAGCAATTTCCATGTTGATTGAATAATCTCTGCTTTGTTTTACTCATAATAAATCTTCATTTTGCATCAATATGCATTCAATAAATACGAAAGCTTCTTATCTAAGCTAGAGCTTCAATATTACGGTCCAATGATGCAATCATCATTATTTACTATTTATCTTATCATTTAAAAATGCTTTATAAGAATTCCTGCAAGAGCATGAACTATGTGCATTTGTTTAATCATTCATGATGCATCAATCATCTTCGTTGTGCTTATATATTGTTCGAGTGGATGAATAAATGGAATTGCACATAGTTGTGTTAACCTCTGTCTTGCAGGTATTTGCTAAATTTATATTTTCGCAACCTTATTTTCCTTTTTTAAATGTATTTACTAGGAAAGCCTTGTAAATAATTATGCTAAATTTCCCATACTTTCCATTATTATCAATGTGCATATGTGAATGTGTATATATCAACTGTTAGCAAAAAAACTAGGGTGCTGCAGTAGCCATATATTGAGTATCATAATGAGAAATAGTCAAAAAGTATATGAGATCTCCTGGGCTCAGAATCTCTGCTGGGGACGATACTCGTTGAGTGACCCAATGTAATCCCTTTCACCTTTTCCTGGTTTTTTAAAAACCAAGTGGCGACTCCAAACACAAAGCGTCTCACATCCCCCCGAGACCAATCATTTGTCTTTGTCCTAAAAATGGAATGGATGTCCCATCTAGCAAAGTTGTCATGTCCCTTGAAATCAAAAAAATGTCCCAAACCACCCAAGACTTCCCAAAAATAGGTCGCTCATAGCTACGCATTAAGGGAAATTAGAAAGCCTCCAAAGAAGTGTACGGTGGAAATAAAAGATGTGGCAGAATCTCTTCCAATGGAGACATTAGAATTAGAGAGAGCAGAAGATAGCAGGCTAGAGCCAGTCAAGGAAATAGTAAAGTGGGTTATGTTAAAGGGTAGAAGACTGAAGTTGGGGGCTAAAATAAAGGAACTAGTCTGCCAGGAGGTGTTATGGGTGTTAAAATAAATAGAAAATTCCTTTGTGTGGTCTCCTAAGGATATTTGAGCAATTAACCCAGAAGTGATGACCCACGTGCTAAATGTAGACCCTTCCATCAAACCAGTAAAGTAAAGGAAGAGGAGGCACACAACAAAGAAATAGAAGGCCATATTAAAGGAAATAAATAAGCTTATGAAAGCAAGATTTATCAAAGAAGTATACAATCCCAACTGGTTATCCAATGTTATATTGGTCAAGAAAACAAGCGAAAGTGGAAGGTGTGTGTCGATTTTACAGATCTCAATAGGGTGTGCCCGAAGGACAGCTACCCACTTCCCAACATCGACCCATTAGTGGATTCCACGGCAAGGTATAAGCTGTACAGCTTCATGGATGCATATGTAGGATATCACCATATCTAAATACGCAAGCTAGATGAGGAGAAGACTTCTATAATCACGAATAAAGTTTTCTATTATAAGGCTATACCTTTCAGCATGAAGAATGCAAGGGCTACGTACCAAAGACTGGTGAATCGGATGTTCAAGGCTACGTGCCATTTCATATCCTATTCTCCTACAAGGTGTATGTCATTTTACAAAATGCTAAATAGCTTGAAGGACTTCAAGTGGATAGATGAATTCCAAAGGGCATTCAAAGAGCTAAAGGCATTTCTTCGTTCTTCCCCACTCCTAAGCATGCCTAAGCCAGGGGAATCACTCTACCTATACCTGGCCACTTCATATGAGATAATAGCATCAGTGCTGGTGAGAAGAAGAAGGAGGAATAATTCCCCATATACTATGTCAGCAAAACTCTGAAAAAGGTAGAGATTAGATACTCAAAGATAGAGAAGTTAGTGTTCGTCTTGGTAACCTCTACAAAACGATTAAGGCAATACTTTGAAGACCATCAAATTATAGTAAAAACATATCAGCCCCGGCACAAGGAGCTGTGAAAGGGTAAAATATCATGAAGGATAGTAGAATGGACCACTAAAATTAGAGGGTATGTGATCATGTACAAATTGAGAAAGGCCATGAAGGCACAAGTCCAAGCAAATTTCATGGCAGAATACAAAGAAATCAAAGAGCAAGAGGAAATTTTGAAGCCTAATCCCAAGTAGTTATTTGTATATGGAGTCACAGCGTAGACAGGGGCAAGAGCTAGAGTCATGCTCAAAGGGCTGAGCTGAATTAAGATTGATTATGCCTTATAGATAGGATTCAAAGCCTCTAATAATGTGGCGGAGTACAAATCCATGATAGTAGGGCTCAATCTAGCCAAAGAAGTGAGGCTTGGAGCAATGATAGTGTATAGTGACTCACAGTTGGTGATTAACCAGATAAAAGGTTGGTTCATGGCGGAGGATAGAGACATGATTACATACCTAATGATTGCCAATGGCACAATAGAACATCTGAAAAGAATCTAGGACAAATCTCACAGATCCTTAAAGAATCCAATCAAAAAGCCAACGCACTCTCCAAAATAGCATGTGAAAATGGCATTCCCCTCAGAAGAGTATTGATGAAGGTATTGGGAGAACCCACCATTTATAAAAATTTGAAAGTGTTAACTATTAGCAGCTTAGGATGGATGCAGCCCATCATTAAATGGCTTAACTTAAGGATACTCCTGGAAGATAAAGTGAAAGTTAGGATGATTCAACTAAAGGTTGTTACTTACTTATATGAAAAAGGCATAATGTATAAAATTTTTGCTACCCACCCTTGGCTATGATACATCACGGAAGAAGAGGGAGATTATGTGCTAATCAAGATCCATAAGGGTATTGAGGGAGCCTATGAAGCTGTGGATACTGCTGTTTAAAAAGCGTTGTTATAGGGATACTACTAGCCTATAATAGAGGTTGATAGAAGAGAGTTGGTAAGGAAATATGACAAATGTCAGTACCATAGGAGGAACAATCACATTCCCCCAACTCCATAATGACCACTATGGAGAATGGATATCCTAGGTCTGTTTCAGTCTCTAAGGGGTATAGGAAGTTCTTGATAGTAGCAGTGGATCATTTCATGAAGTGGGTTGATGAAAAACCAATTACATCCATCACGCAGAAGAAGAAAGTCACCAGTTTCTTTTAGAAATAAGTAGTTTACCGATATGGGATATCAAAAAGACTTCTCACAGACAATGGGAAGCAGTTCAATTGCAAAAAATTCAAGGAGTTTTGTTAGGGTGTCCACATCAAACTCCAGTTCATGTTAGTGCCATATCTGCAAACCACTACATGACAAAGGTAACGAACCACATTATCCTGCAGGGCATCAAAAGAAGGCTAGACTAGGCCAAATGAGAATGGGCAAAGGAATTGTAAATGTCCTGTGGTCTTACCGCACAACCCCAAGGAAGCATACGAAGAAAACGCCTTTGAAGCTAGCCTATAGAATGGAAGTAGTGGTGCCTGCTGAAATTGGTCTCCAAAACTATAGGGTTATGACATATGCTGACAAGTAGTATGGCAAAGCCCTCCGAATGAACTTGGACCTATTATAGGAATCCATAGGAGCTATAGAAATTAAGATGGCAATATTCAAACTGAAGATGAACCGCTACCATGATCACCAGATCAAGCTACAACAGTTCGATTAAAGGGATCTCATCCTGATCATTAGAGCAAATATACGGAGAGGCGATGGAGGCATAAGGAAGCTAAAACCAAATTGGTAGGGCCCGTACATAGTGGATGAAGTCATAGGCCCAGTAGCATACCGACTATCGAAAATGAATGGAAGACCGTTACCTAGAACCTGGAATGCCTTAAATCTCAAGAAGTTTTATTAATCAAGAAGTAAGTGGGGTCAGTAAAAGTGATGTCTAAGTCTATAACAGCACTCCAAACATATTTTGAAAAGCTCATGCTCCCTTAGTGAGTAAGCCATTGTCTTTTGTAATACTCTATGTATGATTTATAAATTAATGAAAGGCTATAAGCCATTACTTTGCCCAATAATTAAAATGATCTAGCCATCCACAGCTTAATGAACTAATCTTCGAGGCTAAGCCTTCAATCACACATCCCAGCCACCAGAAAATGGCTTAAAATAGTGATCCCTTGGTGTGACAAATCGCCCAAGAGGACAAACTGCCCAAACAACTACCCCTTAGAGTGATGAATCTTCTAAACAATGAACCCCTGGCATGACAAGCTACCCACGGGGATAAATTTCTATAACATCGAGCCCCTAGCACAAAGAATTGCTTATAATAATAACTTGCCATAACAATGAGGACACATATCCTTTGGCATAACTAAAAATAATAGATCACAAAACTTCTTAGCCCCTTATGCCATTTGCAATGATAAACAAACAAGTTGAAAGGAGAAAAGAATCACTCTAGAAAAATTTACAAAAGCACTACTAGTACCCAAACATTCATCAACAAAAGATACGCAAGTTATATAAACGTATAAGAACCTGATTCGATTCCCCTCACTACGAAGACCAAAACAAAAAAAAGTAGGTGATAATTGTTCCAAAATCCAAATAATTACATCCATAGATAAGAAAAATAAACACTGAGCTCAAGGCTCCAAATCATTAACCCAAGAGCGATCCAACTCAGGATGGCAGGCCTCCAACTCCTTAGTGAATTGAGCTTTAGCATGCTCATACAAAGTTAGAAACTCCTTAACCATGTTTTGAATCTAAGTGTTCAACTCTGAAATAGTCTTCTAATTTTCCTTAGATGCCTTATGAAGAGAGAGCTTTAACTCCTCTTTCTCCTAGATCAATCCTTGGTTCCTCTCTCGCTCTGTACAAAGCTGACCCTCAGGTATGGAAATCTTGGCTTGACCCTCTTTCACAATAACCGCAAGACCCTGGACATGCCTCTCACGGAGACGGACCAGCTCCAAAACTGCCCCAGTAGCTCAAGAGCGCCAGATCAAGACATTCTTGTGCACCACCACTAATCAATCATCCACCATCAAAGAGAGCTCGGGTTACTACAAAAAAAGAGGTAATAATAAATAGGTAGAAATAAATAAATGGGAGAGAGTAGGAAGAAGAAAAGAAAAACTGTATCCAAACCACATCTCACCTGTAGCACTGACAGTTGTAAGAAACTGCCAAGATTAAGGTCAATAGTCAGAACATTATAAAGGTCCTCATAACCATGCAGCGGACAAGCCTTAGCCAAATCTACACTCACTCCAGCGGATTAAATTGAGATAGGGTAGAATCGTTTATGTTTAGTCGTTAGTTGCACGTGCAACTCCTTAATAGCTTGAGTAACGGCTCCTCGATGAGGTGGCTCAGTTGAACCCTTAGGCAAAGGAGCTACTTCAAGGTGAGGTCACTTCGTGGGAATATGCTTGGGGATAAAAGAGCCTAGGGATGTCACACGCTTCATTTCTTTAAGGGATGCTTTCTCCTCCTCGATAGTGGTACCAATAGATGAATCACTAACAGGAACCACAGGCAGGCAATTGGTAGAGGGTTGCTCAATACCCTTAACCAATCAAGCGCGAAGCATGTCCTTTAAACTCTTTCTTGCAAACAAAAGCAACCACAGGCTAAAGGCAGGTGATACTATTCTAAAAAGAAAGAATAAAGAAAGTCCAGTAGATATCACGCATGGAACATACCCTTCAAATGATTTATCAATTTCAAATAGTCAAAATAGTATCCATTAGCCCTCGCCCTAAGAAAGGAGTGTTTTGTTTCCTCCTCAGCCGGTAGCTCAACCCTACCAGTCCCCTGAAAAGTCTCTTTCACCCAAACCCAAGGAATATTCCCCTAACCCGACTAGTTTGTTACAACAAACAAATTTTTATGCCAAAACTTTTGGGTTTTGGACAAACCCACAAAACATAGTCCTATTGGGACGACTAGATAGATGTCAATGATCTTTCTTCATATTGAGCATCAGCAAATACTGAAACACATTCAAATCAGGCTCTAAGCCCACTTCCCTAAAAATCATAAGAGAGTTATTCACAATCATCCAGCCATTAGGAGTTAGTTGGCTCATAAAGCCGAAGGAAAGTAACCACGAAGGGATCTAAAGGAAACTGAAGCCCCAAATGCAGCCAATCTTTGTATATTACTATTTTATTTTCGCCAAACATTGAGTTACCACGACAACCCTCTGGGAGAGAGAGAGAGAGAGAGAGAGAGTATTCATCCGGAACATAATACTCCCTCTTTATCTCCAATAAGTAAGCGGGAGTTAAACATGACTTCACACCCTCTACGGTAGACACTTCCTAATTTAAGCCCTCATCACCGGAATCTTCAGAGGGATCTTTTACTGCAAAACTACGAGCAGTCGCATGCCAGTGAGGGCAAGAGGGCAAACTAGGCTCCCAAGAGGCGCTAGCAGCATCGGAACGACCAACAAAATGAGAATCATCTGATATAAGTATTGCCTCCATTCCCAATGACCTCGGGGCCAACATGCCATAATCCACCTTGTCGATGCACTCTGAAAATAAATCTACACTAGAAACGCCCACTACCAAAAGCAAGCCAAAGCAGGAGATAAAAAAGAGGATAAAAAGAAAAGCAAAAGGTAGTAGATGTGAAGCTGTAGGAAGCTACCTTAGGGAGCAGCCATTGCTGTAACAAAAGAACAACCACAGGGATCGAAGAGCACAACGACAAAAAGGAAACAAAAAATTGATGAAAAGCAAAAAAAAACTCTTGCCTCCAAAATGCTAAATAATAACCCTCCAACCAAAGTAAGTGGCAAATATTTGCCCATTTATTATTTCTCCTTCTCTCTCCAATGATTCAAATTTCAAAAAGTAAAAGAGGGGCGACAGGAAGCGAAGAGACGCAACTACATGGATCCATGCAACCAATCAGTACAAACTGAGCAAAAATAGTGACGCAAGCATGCCAAACGGTTGAGAATTAAACTAGACTGAACATAAATAATCGACCTACTGTAGGGGGGAACCTTAGTAGTAAGGCCCAATACAAACGCCCAAAAGCCCAACGAAGGAAAGACATAAAAGCCTCACACGGGCCAGCCACAATAAAGGCCCAGACACTTATCACATCCAAAGGACCGAAAGAATGCCTTCTTCCCCCAGCATGGCAATCCGTACCGATGACTCCCCGACAAACCATATAACCCAGCAAAGCAAACAGAAAGGGTCGTGCATGATAAGCAGAGACAACCAGGTGCAAGCAAAAGAAGCAAACGCAATTGCAACAGTCCGTCAAAGCCCTCTGAGCAAGCCATGTGCGACCGGGAGTGACGCATAACAAACAAAAGACACGACCACGTGAAAGTTCAATGTTCACCGAAGCTCCTCTGAACAGAAGGAAGATATATAAAATGGGAGTCATACGAGCAAGAGAAGTAAAAAACCTTATCCTCAAAAAGGCCTTATTGCCTTTCTCTAGTTCACTCGACTAACTTGACCACCAAAGTTAGTTCGTCAGGGCCTCGTCCAGCAACCTTGCTCACTAATTTGTCTTTTTTGTAGGGCTTCACTCCAACGAACAAACCAATCGATATCAGGTTTAATTATCGAAATTTAGTTGTTCAATTGGGAGAAGACAAGGTTGTGGAGCTGAGGTAAGAAGATGGCGAATAAGTGTAATTTTTTTATGAAATAGAGCATGCACATAATTTTTGAAAATGTGGGATATTTTTATTAGTGACGTGTTTTTAGAGTAGATATGTAAAGAACCTTTAATTTTATGAATTATGTTTCTAGTTGTTAA
The DNA here is from genome assembly GCA_949671775.1 of Mallotus repandus. Classification (NCBI taxonomy): domain Eukaryota; kingdom Viridiplantae; phylum Streptophyta; class Magnoliopsida; order Malpighiales; family Euphorbiaceae; genus Mallotus; species Mallotus repandus. The sequence continues at coordinate 10,443 of CATIWM010118293.1, read as the reverse complement.
AAAAAAAAAAGAACAAGAAGGGTACCATTTCGAAGAATGAAAAGCATTATCAATATGAACAGCCTAAACCATAATAAGGTAATTATGGCACATGATGAAGAAGCTTTAATTATGATGTGGATTTTGAAGATCTGATTTGTTTATTGGCTTAAAAGCAAAAAAATTCTAATTGGATCAAATACAAGTTCTAACCAAATTCGCTTTTGAAGTGGTTGGATTGTTTGTCCAGCTTTAGGTAATGGGGACCTTGCAGAAAAAGAACCAACCATTTTGACATCCTTGGCAGCCTGTTCCCTATAAAGAAATCTCATCTTTATAATCATAATCATGCCTTAGTATTATAGTGACAGAAGCCGAAAAGAAATATTTGAAAGGCTACATTAGGATAGAGGATTCTGGCACGTTATCAGTAGCTTCTGTCAAATATATTTATTCAAAAAAGGACAATCTACGATAGGGACAGGGGCATTAATCTCTCGACCCAAGCCAATCTTTAGTACAGTAACCAATCATAGAATTATGGAAGGATAAGTTCCTTGTGTCTGCAATATGACAAGAAATAATTTCAATATCTGACCAGTAAAGTCGGGGGCAGCGTTGCAGAGAACAAGCTCTGAATATGTATCCCATAAATTTAGAGACAAAATGTCTCTCAGCAGGGTGAAAAGGAGGCACTACTAAAAATTGCTCTGAGTTTATAATTCAAGAGACAACAATAGAGACAAAATTTGGATGCATGCTTTTGACATCCCTCGTAGTAAATTTGCCATTACAAAGTGGAGTTGTCATCACAAATGATGGCGAAACATCATCTTCTTCATCTGGGCTATTGTCAATCAATACTCAGTAACACTGTATAACTGGACAATGTCATTTCTCTGTAAAAATAAAAAATAAATAAAAAATAAGAAAAAAAAAACCCTTCACTCTAGCACCCTACATTCATTCTTACCACTGCATCATGCTATGAAACAAAACTTTTCTTCCTTTTTTTCTTTTTTAGTGTGTTTTTTGGGATGTCCAACTGCATCATGAATTCATTTTCCTCATTTGCTAGCATTGTAGGTTATGTAAAATTGTATTTATAGGTATTGACTTTGTATTCTTTCTCTGTTCTCTTCCCACCACGTCTTCGCATGCACTTCCCCGAATTTTTCCCGGCTGTAAAATAAGAAATGAAATGTCAGAAAATCAGTTAGCATTTCATGATGAGAAATATAACACAACAGCAGTTTCTTTTCAATCTAATTGAGATTCATATTTTCCCATGGCTTAGCCCTTCAAGTGATGAGAGAACAATATAGCCACAGTGAAATATACAATTACAGTGAATGATTAAGCTTAAGTTCCCATCTTTTCAGTCATGGAAATACATGCTAAAATAAATGTGACCAAATGGATTGGATTCTCATTACCTGAATCTGACACGTCTAAGCTCCCTAGTGCCGTCAGCCAATTGTCTGATAGTAATGTACACTCCAGGCTCATCTTCCTCAACCCATTCGGATTCCAGATCACTAGCATTGCTAACAGAAACAGAAGGCTCATCTCTAGATGATGTGGTTGTCCGAGATGCATCATAAGAAGATCCCTCACCTTTTAGGCCTCCTGTACCATAACCACTTGAACCTGCATGGTAATGCTGACCGCCAACTTGTTCCATAGCATCAGACGGGAAGTACCCTTTGCTTCCAGAGGGCTTGTAGTAATTTCTTGGTGTAAATGATGGAATCATGGGGCTTTCCCTTGCAGATCCCATCCTTGAAAAAGAAGAATCTCTCTGCTGCTAAAAGAGAAACAATCAATTTTCTCATTAATTTGTGTTATATGTTTTTAAAATCAACTCTTTCTATATAGTTATGGAAGTTTATCAGAATGTGTTTCTAATGATATAAAGAAAAGATGGAGAAAAGAAAAGAAAAGAAGAAAAGGGATCAGCTCAAAAAAAATCCCGTTAAGTTTGTATGATCGACAGTGTGCTTAGTACATTGATGCTTTACCCTTAAGCAGAAGTCTGCCCGGTGATGAATATGTGACTATCATTCTTAAACATCAGTACATTGATTGCCAAGAAACAAACTAACCAATTTAATAAAAAGACAGAGCTGATAATGACTTTTAGGAGAAGTTCAAGACATGAACTTCAAGTGCAAAGTTCTGAAGTGTTTTAAAATGTTTAAAGCCATGAAAGTTACTATGAAGCTTTTCATGAGCAAGACAAACAGGTTAGAAGGTGACAGATGGACAACTCCAAATGCTGATGGACTATCTCACAAATATCTCCAAGTCTGCCACCAAACAATGAAAAATGAAATTTTGACCAGGATAAAAGGATTTTACCTCATCCTCAGACCTTGGAGGAGTGTTAAGAGCTTGACGGTTAAATCTCTGGACATTGTAGAGCTCCATGATTCGGTCATAATTCTCACCCCACCATCGCTGGGCTTGCCACTTATTAAACATCTCTCGGCTTCAAATAAAAAATGCTTAAGCAATGTCAGTTTGATCTTGCAAAAATTGAAATTAATTATCTGAATGGATTTGACTAATGTAGAAACTCAAAGATAACAGCTGACATTAGATCCAGCGTGAAGGCTGAAAACAAGACACCATAGACGAGCAATGCATACCTGAAGCGAATACGTTTTAGATCATTTCCCCCATTTGGAAGAGACACAAAAGTAATGTGAACTCCTGGTTCGACTTGTGCCATCCATTCTTTGGGTTCATCCTCATCCTCCACTACTACATCACAAGATTCTGTTCCCCTTGGGGTTTGATCACCACTCAATACTCCACTAAATCTTGAGTCACCTCTTGTGCCCCTATGGTGACCTGCAGTTGTGAAATCCCATGCAGGTGTTGAGCTCGAACTTCCACCTCCAAAATAGGGGTAAGGAACCCCTTCAGAAGCCACATCAAAGTCAGGGTAAGGTCGCTGTCCTTTCCTATAACTGCTGGAGCCTGTGCAGGGCTTGCATTGTTTACCAGAGAATTTCAGTGCAATATCCTTGATCTGAACAACATTGAAATTCAATGTTGATAAGAAGTCCATAAATAGCAAACTTCAAATACAACCAACATAGAATCAAGTTATTCGTAAAAGCGCAGAACAATAGCCAATAGCATCTAATTATTACTAGAACCAAAATAAATGCTGCATGAGAGTAAGACATAGGAGAAATAAAATGTTTAGGGAGATCAAAGTTGAATTATGCAAAAATTTGGAGCAGAACTGTACAACAACTTGTTTGCTATATTATAGAGGGTTGATGCTCAACATAAGAGTGTAAAAGGGTAGCAGGGCATCATTAATTAGCGCAGCTATTTCACTCTCTAGCTTCAATCAAGCAGTTTTTTTAAGGATACTGCTTTATTTTGTGCTGTCCTGTAATTGAAATATATATATATATAATACATATAATGCATGCATAAACACACAATAAAGCTTGAGAAAGAACACCAAAAAGAAAAGAAGAGAGATAGTTAAGGACAGAAAGGAGATGAGAGACTGTAAGGTCGCATAAGCAAGCAGCCAGCTATAGGCTACAGCTAAAAGCAAGGAGTAGTAGCTAGCAGCATGGGCATGCAATGGAGGTTATTAACATTTTTTTGTTTGAAAGTAATGATGTCAGCTGTTAGGCAGTGTGTTCTTTTTTCCTTGATTTTGCAGAGGCTGTGAAGGATTGGTGTTGATATGCCCTGAGGAAAAAAGAATCGATGCTTTTGGCAGTTGTATATAGTTGCTTACTAGTTGGTTTCTTGCCAGGCACAGTCACATACAGACAGACAGACAGACAGAGAGAACTATAGATTAGCTACACAACACAAATACAAGCAAAGCATCTATCTATTTATCTATCTATTCTGCTTGAATGAAACCCCAATAGACTAGACACTACTACTACTACCCCTTTTGCTCAATTCCCTCGCAGACGTCTGCTCGTACAGCGTAGGTGGACACAAAAACCAATACAACTTCTGCTTTCCCTAGTTTTTTTATTAATGTTTTAACAAAAAAAAAAAAGAGAGAGAGAAGACGTTAAATTAGTAAATAAATCTAGCCTTGACTAATTGGTCTGTCTGTCCTTTCATTAAAGAGTTCGGACGATTTTCAGTATATGCACGTAGAAGTACACCATTGGAATCATTAAAAAAAATGTTGCACCATTCAACGTAAACTAAATGGTAAAAATTTTTCTTAACAACATTAAGAGATGGTGATTCAATGATATAATAGTGATTAAAATATAACTCTGACGCCCAACTCAAGCGGTAAGAATATTTGCTTTTAATTCTCACTAGAATTATGCGTTCCACTGTAGGTGGTGATTTATAAAAATAGTTTGCAAAAAATATTAATTACTAACAACTAATTACATTTCCTCCTCTCCGGCCTAATGAAATTGGATTCTATATGGGGTCCAAAAAAATTAAAATATGAAAATAAAATATTGTAAAGTAGTGATGAAATTAAAATTTGGGTGGTTAAGCATGCATGCATAAATACAAAATGTGGTTGTTGATAAAATGGAAGTAGAAAGTGGGCACATAATCTATTATTATTGTTATTATTGAAAGAAGCAATTATTGATTGAGCATGTAAAAAACAATCTTTATGAAGAAAAAGAAAGTAAAACTAGCTAGTAAAGTAGCAGTAGTAGTAGTATAAAAGAAGAGAGTTACTAAACATAGATATATGGAAAATTTTTTTATTTTTTTTTTTTGGCCAATGATATATATGAATGAATTAGTAGTGTTGGTGTACATATATTAATAATATTAATACAAAAAAGAAACAGAAGAAGAAGTAGGCAGCACAGCAGAACAGAGGAAGAAAGAGACAGATACATGTAATGTTAAGGTGTTATACATATAAACGTGAAAGAGAAATGCCAAGGACCAAATATTATTAAAAAAAATGGTCCCTACTACTACTTCTTCTCCTTCCTGGGTGGGGTCCACCTTTTCAATTTTAATTTTAATTTTAAATGGGAATTATTATTTATTTTTCTCAAACTATAATAATAATAATATCATAATGGAGACGGAGATGGTAATTATAATAATAATATAATAATAATAATAATGAGTAGTAGGAGCAGAGGAACAGGAATAGTATAGAAGTAGAATGGTAGGAGTAGGACCTGGGCCGTGAGGCTTTTGACGGCTTCTTTAGTGTTAGGAGTTGAAGTCCCACGCGCTCCTTCTTCACCTTCCTCCGCTACTGGTTTTGTGCAGGCTATACACGTAAACATCCTTCTCTTCCTTTTCTTTTCTGCTCCTGTTCATCACATCCATCCATCCACCATTTATTTATTTATTTTAAACTCCATATATTAAATAATATAATATAATATTATATATTATATCAAATGCGGTACTGTGACTAAATCAGGCGTATGACCGATGGTCAAAGGGGGTAATACTTGTACTATTATTGTATTTAAATGGTCAATCACACTAATTAATTAAAGACATTCTCTAATATCAATATAACATTACTAATCCTTTTCTTTGTTAATTTTTCCTTGTTCTACTGGATTTCACATACACCAAATAAATTATCTATATCTCAAAAGAAAAGAAAAAGAAATCATGCCATAACCATAACATTATATTAATCCAAATTGATCTGGTGGAAAACGACATTCTAATCCACTCAAAACGCAGGCAGCATTCAATCCCAAAGCCATAACAATAATGCTTATAGCTATGGCTTTGATTTGATAGTTTTTTTTTCTTCTAATAAATCAAATAATAAAAATGAGAAGAAGAAAATACTGAAGAGAAAGACAAAAAGCAAAAGATCAATAATAAGAAAAAAAAAAAGGAAAAGAAAGGAGAGATAGAGCAAACCAAACTGAACTCGGGATCGGAGAAAAAGGAAATAAAGAGACTACAACACTAGCAAAGCAACCCATGTAATAAGTGAGTCAATGATAGAAAAGAAAAGAAAAGAAAAACCCAATCCCCATCTCTCTATATATATTTACCAAAACTCAAGAATTTTTCTTCTTTTCTTTTAAAAAAGTGGGTCTCCTTCGCCATATATATGCCATTGCTTTAATCTACACAACAAATCAGTCTCAAAACCATTCAAAGATTTTGTGAGAGCCGATGTTTCTGACACATTCATACTCATTCTCATTCATCACTACCCATTTCTTCTTCTTTTTTCTTTTTTTATTTTTCTACCCATTACCCCATTCTCCAAAATTACAAAAACAAATTCATGGAAATGGACCAATCCATCCATCAACGCTGATTCATCACCCATTTACATACATAATATTTATTTATTTTATTTTACACCATTTAAAAAAACAAAATAAATAAGATTGAAAGGGAATTATGAAGAGACAAGGAGACAAGAGTAGGGAATAACAATGTGAACAGAAGAGAAAGCCATTAAATTAGATTAAATTCATTATTTATTTGTATAATAAATTACTTTTTGATTAAAAACAGAAAGCAACTATTTCATCATCCATTATTATATATTATTATTATTATGTTGAAAATGACTGACCTTGTTATCAATTGCTTTCCTTTCTTCACTATCCACTCTTGTAATTGGCTTATAGCTCAGCTTTCTTCTTCTTCTTCTTCTTCTTCTTCTTTTTGCACTACTTCTACTCCTGCTGCTCCTCTCGATTCATCAATTCTCCACTTTTCAGATATCCATGGATATGATTTCTCTATACATGTTCAATCACTGCAAAACAAAAAACACTCAAAATCTTAAAATGGGTTTCACTTAAAATAGAAAAAGCAAAACAAATACCTACAAATCAAAGAAGAAGAAAAAAAAAAAGAAAGAGAAATACATACAGAATGATTAAAGTGATACTCTGTTTGCTTGCCAAGAAAAGTTGACAAAAGTTTGAAACTATTAGAGATATATACACAACAGAGATTAATTCTCTTTTCTTTTTTCTATTTTATTTTATTTTTTTAATCTTTTGCAAAAGCAGCAGCAGCATGCCAAACAAAGTGCAAGAAAAGAAAAAGGAAAATCTGTTTGGGTCGTGAGAAAGTGAAGGAAACAAAAACGATATCCGAAACCAAATCCAACGAAGACCCCTCGCACATAAAAGGAAAGGAAAAGAAAAAGCCTTTCATCACTTCACTAAAATCATAACTCAAACCAAGCATGTAGACCACCCACCTTGATTCTTTATGTCATCCTCCTCCTTGTTTTCTTCTATATTTTCCTCTTCGAGAGAACAAATAGAAAAAGTTACAATCAATCAATCTTTGTTTTGGTAATGAATTTCGTGTTTAATGGCATAGACCGAATTATTGCGAGGTCACTCCAATCCCAGCCTTTAATGTCGCCGAGTTTCTATATTTATATTTATAGCAAATAAGAAGACCACCACCACTAGCAGCAGCAGCAACGCAGATCTCTATTTGATCTAAGAAAGGAAAAAAAAACAAAGAAAAAATCTGCAGAAGCGAAATGCAAGCAATGGGATTTTATATAATTTATATTTAAGGTTTGAAACAGAGAAACAGACAAAGAAAGAGAGAGAAAGAAGGTGACAGACACACAGAGAAGAGAAAAAGAACAAGTTAGGATTCTCTTATTTATACTACCCTCACTCTCCACGCCACCCAAGTTTTGCCGTTAATTAACGCTTTTTACACCTACGTAAGGGTGTACACTCTCCGTTTAGTTCTTTTTAATTTAAAAGATAATTCAACTAAATCGATGTTAAAAACAAAGTGAATTGGTTCAGTTTGGTCCGTTTATTTAATTTAACTTTTATTTTTATAATTTTAAATTTATTGAATTTATATAATTTTACACTATTTTAATAATAATTATGTGATATATTATTGTTAATTTTTTATATTTATTTTATTTATTAATTTTTAGAAAATCAATCAAATTGATTTTTTAAAATGAATTAAAATAATTTGGTTTGAATTTTTTAATATTAAATAATTTTATTAAAAATTTTAAATATTTTAAAATTAATATTGTGAATTTATTTTAAATATACCATAAATATCTAGATAATTCAAAATATTTTAGAAATTAGATTCAATTTGATTTAATTATATTTTTGCGATAAAAATTAAACCGAACTAAAAATAATTTGATTATTTCTTACAATTACTTCGTAGAACAAACTACAAAGTGACAGACCGCGTCCGAACAATTAAGCTTTTTTTTTAAAAAAGCATATTTTACTTTAAAAACAAAAATAAAAGAAAATGGTGTATATTAACGGAAGAATAAGAAGACATTAGGAGCCCACATGTCCAAGGTTGTGTAGATGGAAGTGAAGTATTAAGGTCGGGGAAAGAAGGTAAGGAAGGAAGGAAGGATATCTTTTGTCTGATGCCTATTGGAAAGTAATTAAGGAAACGTTCCATTTGTTTTTAGATTTTGCTTTGGGTTTTTATCAAGAGCCTCTCTATTTGTGATTTCGTCACCATCATCGTGCATACATTCATTCATCTTTCAAAATATTTTAGCCACTTACCAACATTTATTTATTGCTACAAATTAAGAAGTTTGCATAAAAGATGTTAAATTTAAATTTTATATATATATTTTTTAGTTTTTTAACACTATAGATAGGGTCCCTGATGCCTTACTTCGTGGATGAGAAGGTATTAAGTCAACTCATCTTCAGACAAGTAACTAATTTTATATATATGTTGAATATAAATATTAAGAGTGATTCATCTTCTTATTCGAATTTTAAAATAGTTGAACTTTTTATAACTATAGATATCATAATAAATATAAAATTTTGCTCTTTTATATGTCCAACTTAAATACTTAAATAATTTAAATTCTTATGGCCATCTAAAACATGATGTGTAGATAAAAAAAAAAATTTATTTATCCATCAAATCCTTAAACATAATTTTCTTTTCGTAGAATAATGATAATGGGAACGATATTATCATTTTAGTTGTAAGAATTAAAAATTATATATTTTAAATAAATATATAATTTCAATTTTATATATAAAAAATATTATAAAATTTTGCCTCTTACAATTAAAATGATAAATGATATTATATATTTTAAATAAATATATAATATTATATGTTGAAAAAATAAAAATAAAAAATACAAGATAGGAGACAAACAATTTGAAAATAGATATTGTATTATTTCAACTTCAATAAACAGTTCAACTCTAATTTGTATACATGGAAAATTATAATATTTGTACAAGAGTTATGTTTGTTCACCGAACAAGTAGAACATTCTAGACTAAGTTCTAGTAAAATAACAATCAAAACTCAACTCATCTTCTTTGGCGTTGTGTCATAGTGTCACAGTACTATACTTCATCCCAAAATATCACTATAATAAGCTCTGGTTCTTCATAAAAATAGTTGTAATTCTTCGTAATTCTAACTAGTTCTATGCAGACATAGCTTGTAATTCTACATAATTCTACAACCCCCTCAAGTAGGCGTTTGTTGGATATCAACCAAACCCAACTTGCAAAGAAAATATATGAATTCAGGTCTGTAACATTTTGGTAAATAAATCTGCAAATTAATGGGGGAATTCTCCTTAAAGTAAAGAGACTCAAGATCATTAAATAGCAATATTTGCAGTTTAAGGTCTTGTTGGTCCACACAAATTATATTGCAATTTCAAGACTTGTTAGTCTCAATAAAATTTCAGTTAATAGACATGAAGGTCTCGAGTATAATTTCAATTTATAGACATGGAGATCTAAAGCAAATTATCAGTTTTATAGACATAAAGGTCTCAAGTATATTTCAGTTTAAAGATATGAAGGTCTCAAGTATAATACAGTTTAGAGACATGATGGTCTAAAACAAATGATCAATTAAGAAACTTGAAGGTCTAAAGTAAATTATTAATTTAGAAATATGAAAGTCTAAGGTAAAATATCAGTTTATAGACACGATGATCTCAGTCAAATTATCAGTTTATAGACATGAAGGTCTCGAATGAAATAGATCTTAAATAAACAGTAATTTATTCCTCATATTGGAGGAAATCGGTTTTAAAAACAAGTTAATGATGAACTTGAAATATATAAAAAATAAAAGATTTAGAGATGTAAATTTAATCTTTGAAGATAAATAAAAGATATCAAAATATGTTTCTTTAAGAAAAACATAGCAAAATAGAGTAAAAAAATCAACATAACGATTAGATAGAACAAACACAAAGAAAATATAAAAAAAAAAATTTCAAGAGAAAAACACAAAGCAAAGCTTCAGTAGAAAAAAAAACAATTCACAAGCCTTACACAACTTGCTCTAATGCCATGTTCAAAAAATTAACAATAAAAATAATATATAAAATATGCAAGATGGGAGATGAACAATTTAAAAATAGAAATTGTATTATTTCAACTCCAATATGCAATTCACCTCCCATTTGTATACAAAGAAAATTAGAATATTTGTATAAGAGTTTGTGTTTGC
>CATIWM010118279.1:0-13900 GCA_949671775.1 Mallotus repandus | reverse complement strand
TTTATTTATTTATTTATTAATATTTATTTATTTCCTAATTTATTTAAGGTAAAAGTTATCGAAATAAATTAGAAGATAATTCTAATTTTGGAATTAGAATTAAAGTAGAAAAAGAAGTTTAAACTTGCCAAAACTGTTTTGGTAAGTGGAGATATATGAAACCGTAGAAAAGGTTGGCTATATATCTCTCTCTCTCTCTCTCTCTCTCATTTTTCTAGGGTTTAGGTTAAGCCTCATTGTCCTCCTTCTTCTCCTACTTCTGTGTAAAGAAAAACACACATAGAGAAAAAAAAAAGTGAGACTTTAAGGTGCTAGCACACCAACTTGCTTTGGCAACCTTGTTTGTGTGGATACTGGTAAAGAAGCGTGGCTTAATTGGCAACGTCTAAATCTGACAAGACCTATACGCAAAACTTGAGGTAGGGTGTCACCAGAGTGAACCCCCTCTCTTCCTTCCAACATTATAGCCTTGAATCGTCTTGGTAAGATATTAGAAAGCTTCTCAATCAATCTAATTCAAACTACATGGATCCGGGTTTAGAGTTTTTCGTGGTTAAAATTTTAATTTCCAATGTGTTTGGATCACGGAAACCCAACACTAATGCTGAATCACTTTCAAGCAAAAAAAAAATCAGGAGCCATTAAAAAAGCTTTTTCCATGGCCATAATAACAACATATATTTCTACTTTAAAAGAAAAGCATGAGCCTAGAGGAGCAGCGAAAGACGCCACTGCAGAGCCCAAATGATTATGAAAAATCCCTCCAACACCTGACCGACCCGGCGCACCTTGAGCAGCACTATCGGTGTTGATTTTTATCCAAGAAAAAGGAGGTCTAATCCAAAAAATGAAAAGCAACATTGGAGGCTTTCTAAAGAGTCCTTGAACATTTAACTAGCGAAGAATGACAAAATCACCAATAGAGTTATTCATATTCCTAATCTTGAATGATTCTGTCTCCTTGATGTCTTGACAAATTTTACAAAAAATGTGAGGGATTGGAATGAAGATGTCGTGAAAAATCATATGATTTTTAGCAAACCAGATGTGGCGAACCATTGATAAAAAGCCAGCTTTCCAAAGAGCACCAATCTAAGATGCAAAATTTAAGGACCACATAGTCTTGAAGAAACTAATGAAGTCATCAGTGAAAGGAATATTGACCTAAACAGGTTGCTCAAAGAATGCAAAATAAAAGTTGCATAAGGACACTAAATAAAGATATAGGTTAAAGATTCAACATCTCCAGAGCAAAAATTACACCGTGACACCAAAACCATACCCCTCTTATATAGTAAATCATTAGTAGGAAGGCAATTACAAATAACTCACCAAACCAAAAAAGCTCTTGTCGGAGGCAAGTAATGATGCCAAAGATCACGTCCCCAAGCAACCTTAGGACGACTGGGACTATAGAAAAGATAAACATATTTACAAGAAGAAGAACCAATCTTAGCTGGACGAAAAACGTAAACATCATCTCCAGTATAAGAAAAAACCACACTGTCTATGTCCTCACAAATATCAGGGTAAGCCAAGCGAAATTCTTGAGATAAATTCCACTTATTATGGACATAGACGTTAGAAATTTTGGACGTAAGATGCTTTCGGAAAGAAGCAGGAATACCAATTGCATCCAAAATAGAATAGCCTAACCAATTTGAATTCAAAAAATGCAAAGAAGAATCCTTTCTAAGCAGCCATTGAGAATTAGCTTGAATATCAGCAGTACAAACTTTAATTGAACTCCAAACATAAGAATAAATATGAGAAGATCTAGACAAAGAAACTGCATTAAGAACTCTAGAATGAAGGAAAGTGTAAATAAAATCTGAATTACAACAAACCTTCCAAGCTAATTTACAAAGCATGGCTGAATTAAGATGATGGAGCCATTTCAATCCAAGGCCACCTTCCTCCTTAGGAGCACAACAAATGTCCCAATTAACTATAATAAGTTTTTTAGTAGCAATAGTATCGGTCTAAATGAAATTTCTGATTGCTTTTTCCAAACTTCTAAGCAATATCACAGGCCATTTATAAACCATTGAGTTCACAGCGCCATTTTACCCATCATAGAGAGGAGCTTACCAGACCATGCATCAAATTTAGAAAGAACTTTGTTGGCCAATTGCTATAAGTATTTTTTCCTATGAGCACCTTGAAAAAGCGAAAACTCCCAAATAATTAAAAAGAGGATCACCGTTCTTCATCCCACAAATATTAGAAATTAAATGAGCTTTATGAGGAGTAAATATTTGCCAAAATAAATCTGGAATTTGCTCTAATTAACTCGTTGCCAAGAAATAATTCCATAGGACTCAAATTCTTGAGTAAACATATGACTATTAGACTAGGTGGCCCGACAAAAAATTAAAATGTCATTAGCATAAAGGAAATGCGATGGACATTTAACATGTGCACTAGCATACATAGGCACGAGACTAGAATTCTGAAATAGTTGGGTTAGACACCTATTAATATAATCCTCCGCTAAACAAAAAATAAGAAGGGAAAGAGGATCCCCCTGACGTACTCCACGAGAACAAGCAAAGTAGCCCTTAGGGACTCCATTAATCAAGATGAAAATTCGAGCAGAACAAAAAATATTAAGCACCCAATTGCAAAAGCGTCTGCAAAGCCAAAATTACAAAGAATAGCATAAAAATTACTACAATTAAATATAAACTTTAAAAATTACTACAATTAAGTATAAAATTAAATGGAAAATAAAATGGCCAAATGCACAGTTTCAGTTTTGAATTTTACTCAATTAACCTCTAGCACTTTATAACTTTTATTATATTCTATTCAACCATTAAACTTTTATTTTGAACCTATCTAACCCTTCTAATATATAAAATCGAAGTATTTTTTAAATCACTATTGATATGAATACAAGAACAATTTATATATACTAAAATAATGTTTAATGAAAGAGAGAATATAATTAAAAGTAAATTTTTCTAACTTTTTTTATATTAGTTTATAATTCTATTTATATAGTTTTGAAGCTATCTTTAGCATTTTATGCATTTAGAATCATTTGAAATTAAATTTCTATTTGTTTTTATATTGCATGAGTTAAATAGAATAAAAAAAATACAAATTGAAAGGTAAAAAAAGATTCAAAATAAAAGTTTAAAGGTTGAATAAAAACTAATAAAAGTTGAGGAGTGTCAGATGTTAATCTTGTAAAGTTCAGGGGTGAAACTAGGCATTCAGCCAAATAAAATTAATAAAAATCATAAATTTGTCAAAATTATAATTTATTATTAATTAAATGTATTGATGGAGATATATATATAGATGCTGAAAATTTTGTTGATATTAAAAAAATTTTAAATAATTTTTCTTATTAAAACTAAGTGACTTAGTTATTTTATCAACAAGAAAATTAAAAAATGTTTAATATAAAAATTAATAAATTTTAATAAAATGACTAGAATATTCAAATTGAGAAATGAAATATTTAATTTTAGAATAAAAAATTACAAGCAATTATATTCTAAGTTCATGAGTTAAATAAATTTTATTATATAAAATTTGCATTAAAATGTAGAATAATTAATATGATTAAACTTATTTTCAAAGCGCTGGGAAGGCTAACGAAACCTTATGTACTCCTTCATGTCGCTCTCGTGTGTGCGTCTTGATCAGTGCCAGAAAAGAAGAAAAAAAAATCGAAGTAAATAATTTTAAGTTGCGGCTTGAGTTCACGTCAACAAACCGCAAAAAAAAAAAAAGATTAATAGTAGAATGATGTTAACGTAGATGGTCTTAGTTCATTTATCTGCATTCATTGCATCCCCAAGAAGATAGAATTTGCCAAGAATAGTCCAACAGCAGCATTGTTTTTATTTTATTTTTTCATCCACCTCTCTAGTGATTATCCGTTTCGCAAAAAGAATGTCAAACTTTGGTCATTTAAAAAAGAAATTTCTATGTTTTCTTCTTGCTAATTTAATTTTAAAATATGCATGGATGTGAGGGCTATTTTGATAAATTATTTTTTTCATCAATCTCAAATCATAAAATTTTTTAATAATAATTATTTTATTAATAAACTAATTATTTTTATTTAACATTATTTATTATAAATTAAATTAAATTATTTATTATTAATGGAAAAATGAATAAAATATTATATTCTAATTTACTCAGTGTGAAAACCGATGTAGGTATATAATTTTAAAATGAAGTGAATTTTTTTTTTTCAGTTTATGAGAAATTTAAAGTGATTAAACAAACTATATATCGTATGTTAGGGGTAGTTTTTTCTTAAAAAATTTAATATTTAGAGAACGCACATAAATAATAAAAATAAAAAATTGGACATAAATTCATTAATCAATCCCACCTTAATGATATTTTTAAATATATATATATATATATATACAGGAGTTTCACCATCTAGATGCCAAAGACTGAATTCACAATTTTCTAATGTCTTCTAAAAATTTTACTATTTACTTTCTTAATTTAGACTTTTAAAGAATTCATATATAAAAATGGGTATTCCTCAATAATGTGAATATCGTTTTAAGTTTTGTTTTTTTGGAAGTTGTGAATATCGATTAAGTTACCTCTAAATACTTAAAAAAATTTAAAGTTTATGAGTTTTAACAATTTTAATATGTTTTTTCAATTTTTATTTAAAAAATTTTAAACTTTATATATTTTAACAAATTTAATACATCCATTTAAAATTTAATAAAAAAATCACAAACTTTATAACTTTTAACAATTTTAATATACATATTTTAAAAAATTAT
This sequence comes from Mallotus repandus, assembly GCA_949671775.1. NCBI lineage: Eukaryota > Viridiplantae > Streptophyta > Magnoliopsida > Malpighiales > Euphorbiaceae > Mallotus > Mallotus repandus. The sequence goes on along the minus strand of CATIWM010118279.1, from coordinate 9,125 downwards.
TAAAAAATTGTTAAAACTCGTAAGATTCATGATTTTTTTAGATAATTAGACCAATATTAAATTATATTTGTTCAATCAATTTCTTAATATTTTATAAAATGTTGTAGTATATAATGCTGCTATGACACTAAATTTCTTTTAATTAAAAAAAGAGAATTTAATGAGTTAATAAAATTTTTCTTTTTAAAATATACCATTTTAAAATAAAAAATAGTATTTCAATTTGTTATAAATTTAGAATTACTTATATGTCATTGAAATATATTTTTTAATTAAGAACATTCTAAAATTATTTAAAAATGTAAAGTTTACAATCTCGAAGTGAACAAAATATTTTAGTGTTATATAAATAATTACAAACTTATAATAAATTAAAATATTATATTTTTTAATTTTAATATAGTATATTTTAAGGAGAATCATTAAATTCACTTTCCTGTTAAATAAAAAGGTGTTTGATGCTATATCAACATAATATTTTATCATATACTAATATATTGATTAAACAAATATAGTTTGAAATTGAAATAATTTTTTTGATAAATTTTAAGTGGATATACTAAAATTGTTAAAAGTTATAAAATTTGTGATTTTTTTATAAATTTTTAAAAAATAAATTAAATTTGTTAAAATATGTAAAGTTTAAGATTTTTTTAAAAAAATTAAAAAAATATACTAAAATTGTTAAAATTCGTAAAATTTATAATATTTTTAAGTAATTAGGCATTTTAAGTTATAAAGGAACTTATAATGGGAATATTTTAATTTAAACTGTTTTGCTATGCAACAGGTCTTCTAATTAGAATTAGTTAACACAGATTTTAAGTTTCCAATTTGGGTCAAATAAATTACTCACGGCATAAATTCAATGGTAGTATTTAAATTGCAGTGCAAATTTGAAAAGAAAGCGTGTTTTCAAAAGAATCGGCAACGATTTTCCAAAAAATCGCGACGCCCATAAAAAACGAAGCTCGTGAACTGTGAAACAAAGTTAGCTATTGATTTTTTTAAAAAAATGCAAATAATTTTTAATAACAATAGTAATAATAGTAATGCAGATAAGATTTTATGTGGTTATTAACAACATAAATCGTACGTCGCTAATTGTTATATTTTATTATTTTATTATTTTTATAATTATAATAAATAAATTAGAAATAATGGGTGTTTAATCATAGGAGGGTGAATTCCTTCGGTTCATTTTACATTTTTATATTTTATTATTTTAATTAATTATTAAAAATTAAAGTTTTGAAAAAAATAGAAATTTAAAAAAAAATAAAATTTGATTAAAATTAAGGCAAAATATGGATATTAAAAAAAAAGTGAATTAATAAATGATAGAAGAGGACAAAATAGGGGTTCGCGTCACGGAAAATAAAAATAAAAATAAAAATGGTGGCCATTGATTGAGTCGTCATCAGCTGTCGCATTCTGTTATAAAATTATTTTTTTTTGAAAATTATGTTCCCCACAAAAATTAATTAAAAATATAAAAAATAAATATAAAAGTTAGTTGCAATAAATATATCAGCTTCATTGTGGCACGTTTTGCTCGGTGTGTTAATAGAAAATTACAATTTTGGTTACCAACACGTGTATATACAACTTTCCCATGTGAAAAAAACTTTGTAGCGGGAGTGCTACTTTTGTTTTTTAGCGAGTGTCCCAATTTCTTATGTTGTTTCCTTTTCGCCAAATATACAATTTTACCCCTAATTTTTTTTCAAATAACTTCTAAAATTTTAATTTTTTTTTTATTTTTTAGCTCTTACTATGACATTTATATAAATAAAATCAGAACCATTAAATTAAATTTTATTTAATTAAAATTATTAATTATTTTTTATATTAATACTTGTAAAATTTATCAGTGACTATATTAAATTAGTAATAATCTAACAGTTTTAATTGCATTTATGTAAATAAAAATGTTTGTACTGCAAAAGAACTTTTTATTTTAATACAGTGCAGATTTTAAATTTCACCAAATGCATAGTTTCATTCCTAAACTTCTTTAGTCTATGACACCTCTTAACTTTCAGTTTAACCTATTATACCTGTTAACTTTTATTTTATATCGATTTCACTTCTAAACATATAAGGTCTGTTTCGTTTTGAAAAACAATGTCTATTTACCAGAAAAGTTTTCTTAGAAAATTAAAAAAGAATGAAATTTACTATTTAGTTATGATATTTCCCTAATTTGAAAAACTAGAAAACTATTTTCTAATTTTTCAAATTATAACTAGTATTGAAAAACTAATAAAAGAATGTTTTCTCGTGTTTTCCTTGACGTTACCTAAGTAATTTTCTTCTTCTGCTTGTTTCTCTCCCTACCCATCTATTTTTCTTCCTCTTTTGCAGACATTCCGCATCCTCTCTCCTTTCCTCTTAAGACCTTGCATCCTCTCTCCTCTATGACCCTTTTATCTCCTTACAAATCTCCACCTTTGCGGGTGGTTTTACGACACTTTCCAATCCACCTCCCCTCAACTCCAACTTGTTGTGCTTCACTTCCTCCCCATTATAACTGGTCAGCATCTCTCTCGCATTCCTTTTCGTGAACCCTTAACAAGGTTTGAGGCAATTCTGCTAGCTCTCTATGTGCATGAGACCACCACCAAAAATGGCCCAACTATAATGGTGAACATACCTGATTTATCCTACTCAAGTGTGTATCATGAAACAAAGGAGCTACCAAAGAACAATGCTACAAATTTGAACCTAGCAGCGATATCTCCAAGGTTAGAGCCTCTTTCACGAGAATTATTACAGCCAATTTTGAGGATATTAGGCCATTGCTTATTAGGTCCTCCTAAAAAAACAAGAAATTTGTTGTAGCAAGTAAAGCTTGTAGAAGGTAATATATATGCAAGGTTTTTTAGCTAGCTTAGGTCTTATTAGTTCTAGATATGATGTTTCGACATTGTAATTTTTTTATTTAATTAATTAGCTTAGCTAAGGCTTTCTAAATCAAGGAATGATTTTAGAGATCAATGATGTTTATAACATGATCCTGGTTTTAGAGATCAATAATTATAGTTTTATTTCTTTATAGTTTGTCACGATTATTATTAAACTATTAATCGAATTGTATTTAACCATCAAATGAATGATTATTTTGCATAGTAATATAAATTTATATAGGATTGATACACTATTTTATTAAATTTATAGTTATTTTATAATTATTGTAAATAATTTATGTTGACCTTAACAATAATCAATCTTGATTTTGATCTTAACAAACTTGATTTTGAGCATTTAACATGATTGTTTATGTGTATAAGCTAGGGCTATAATGGAAATCAGAATGAAGCTAAGCATGTTTTTGGGCTAAATCAACCTTCGGGATTCCAGGAAGATTTTGAAAGTCTTAGACTTTTTAAATGAGAAAGTTTTCTTCTTAACATTTGAATTAGACATCACAAGCTTTCCAAATTGATCTTACTTGTCAAAATATGAATTCATTTGGGTATGGAAATCTTCAGTTAAAATCAGCATATGAAGTTTTTATTTCAATATGAGCAGCTCTTAGTATTTCAACAATATCTTGAGCTACAGATGTTCAATTAAAGTGATTCAAAGTGCTATGGAAAGATAAGACAAATATATACAACTTTTATGATGAAAGATAAAGCTGATTCGATTATCTTCAATGTCAAAAAGTCATAATCCCGACCGGGACCATGCAAGTCCTGATCGGGACCAAAATTGCATCAAATTGAAGAATTCATCCAGAGCATATCCCGGGCCAATGTCCCAACCGGGATCTGGTCAGTCACGACTAGGATCAATGCTGTCTTCAAACATAATGGCTATAACGGACACATTTTTAAATATCCCGACCGGGACCAGAGTTTTTGCAGGCAAAAAGTCCAAATTTCATCTAAATGAAGTTTGAATTTGTTGGAAACAAAATTATTGTTTCCAACAGCTATACTTGAATTGCTCAACTATAAATATAACCTCTGAAAATCATTTAGAGGTTAAGAAACTAGTTATAAATGGCCTTCAAAACATTTGTGAATCGATTTTTGAGTAAGCCTTGAAAACTCAAGTTGTAAGGTTTGAGTTGAGCCTAAAACTCAAGTTGTAAAAATCAATCTAAGGGAATAAATTGTGGTGATTCAAAATCCTAACTTGGGGATAAGTTGGGTGGAGACGTAGGATTGTTGAGAATCCGAACTCGTTAAATACTTGTGTTCATCATTCTTCTTTCTCAACATTCTTTTATTTTTTCTTATTCGTTTTTAAGTTTTGATTTTTGTTCGATAACCCCACTTAGGGCATTTTCATTTTATTATTTAAATTCTACTATATATAATGGACATATAGAAGTTTTTAAGTAAGTTGATTTATTAAAATTAATTAAATGTGCATGATTTAAAATTTTTTTATAAAATAAATATATTTAATATTAAATACTATCATATGAATCACAATAATAATAATATATTAACTAAAAAGTTATTATAGTAAATTTCATTAAAAATAAAAATTATGAAAACATAAAAAATTGGAAAATAAAAAGTAATAAATGAACAAAATTTTCTATTTTCTCTTTTCTATTTTAAAAAAATAAAAAACTAGAAAAAAAAAGAAAAAAAACTGTAAAAAGAAAATATAAAATGTTTTTCAATATTTAACTTGCAATATGCCAGGTGGAATGGAGTGTAATTACAATTGCCTTTGAGCACGTGAGGTTATAAAAATTTGCTGATGTGTATCTAAAATGTTTTAAGAAATTATAAAATAAAGTGAATAAAAATGAAGGTTAAATGAAAAAAAGTTCTGAATTTTTATTAAAATTACACTTTCTTTTACATTTTGCCTCTTGCCATCATCAAATGCTCGTGATTAAAAATTTCATATACTATATAATTTTAGAATAAATCTGTATAATTTTAAGAACCATTACATACAATGAAGCACAACTAATCTACAACATTAATTTAAAAATGATTGATTTATTAATTGAATTAAAAATAACCCAAAATCAAATATATAAATCAAGAAGTAAATAGAGAAATAAATCAACAGAATTATAACCAACAAAATTTAAAAGGATGAAGAATGGTAAAAACATCAAAAATGGAAGTCATTGTATTTTTTTTAGCAGTGCAACATAAAGATGAAGCAATAATAATGGGATATAGAAGCATGCTCTCCACGCTGCAATTCGTTTCAATCGATGACCCGAAAATGCGATGAGAAAGGTGTGTTTTTCCTTGGGGATTCAAAATAGTAAGAAAGCTGAGCTGGTTCACGTTTTGGGATTGGGTACGAAACTTAGGCTAGCGGTGGATTGAATAAAAAACTTGTAGCTCCACTGATGATAATTGTTATATTATGGATCTCTGTCCGTATTGCATTATGAACTAGGATTTTAATACGTGTAAAAAAATAAAAAAAATACACCTTTGTTTTTTTTTTATTAAGGAAAGCGAACTGAGGTGCCAAAAATTGTAGAAGGCAGAAAAAAGTCTGTGCCATTTAGCGTTTGTCTTTTTTTTTACAATTATATATATAGTAGTTTTTTTTTGAAAGGATATATATAGTAGTTAAACCTTGTAAATTACATTGTCCACTGTACCTGTTAATGTAGTTCTCTAAATTTTCATATTTTCTGTTTAGTTAAAAAAATAATATTAAATAGATTATTAATTAATATTATTAATTGAATATATTAATATTAAATAAAAATAAATATTAAATGTAAATATAAATTTATTAAATAAAAATAAAAATAAAAATAAATATTAAATAATTCATGATCATTATTTAACTAGTATAATTCATTAGATAAAATATGTAAATTCATTATTTAAAACAATGAAGGTTCATTAAGAATTTAATTGTTTTTTTAATTACTAAAATAATTAGATAAAAATTATTATTTTTTATTTTATTAATTACAATGGTTGAATTTAATTTTTTATTCATGATGTTAGTCAAAAAAAAATTTGTATTCCAATAAAAATTATTTAATTTTTTATTTTTTAATTATAATAAATAAAGTTTTACTTGTATTTTAATTTTAGTTAAATATTGTAGGTTTATTACTTAAATAATGTAGGTTCATAAGATAAAATATGTAGATTTATTAGACAAAAAACTAAACAAATGAATTTCACAAATGATGTATTAAAGTTATGATGAACATCCAATTAATAATAAATAAATCTCTATATTACAACTAATGAACTTATATATACATTTTAATTATATACACAAATTAATGAACTGAAGTTATAACTAATTAACAACAATGATAGCTATTAGTTTTCAGAACTTAAACACATCAAATTAGAAACTCTATGATTTATCTAATTCTGTTTGCCTTAGCCTTTACGTGTATCAATGCTTATGCAAAGCAAAATGCCTTTTTAATTCTAGTAATATTTACTGGATAAGAAGTTCATGGAAATCGCATGAATTTTCGGTTGCAAATGATGATTGGCCCATCATATGGCATTCCCAAATTCTGAATGGAGCTGAAAATTGAAAAAAAAAAATCCAACTAAGCAGAGGTACAGTTGTTGTTGAAAGATTTCAAATAAATAAATATATATATATATAATTTAATATATTAATATTTATAGTAATAGTAATAGTAATATTATAAACTAATATTAATATTAAAAATAAAAAATAAAAATAAAAATTTAATAAAAATTAATAATAAATAATACAGGTTTATTACTTAATTAGTATAAATTTATTAGATAAAATATATAGGTTCAGTCGTATTTGTCTAAAGATTTATTAGTATTTATCTACAACTTTATTAATTTGTGCATAGAAATTTTTTAGTATTTATCTATATATTCATTATTATCTGCCTACAGATTCATTAGTATCGTAGATATATATGTTACTATAATAAATACATTAAGATCATCTTTTTTTTCTTTTTTTAGATAACATTAAGCTCATCTTCAACATACATGTTTAACAACTATATATATATAACAACCATAGTAAAAAAATAATTGAGCGAAGAGAAATTAATTGAGCGAAGAGAAACGAAAAAAACAATAGATGGATCAATTTCTGGTCTATTTGAAAGCCATGCCCACGCCATGAAATTCAGTTTCATGCATTTCTATTCATCTATTGTTTTTATTCATTAAAAAATTATTTAATTTTTCATTTTTTAATTATAATAAATGAACTTTTACTTTATATTTTTATTTTTTATTCTAATTATTTTTTAAAAAAATTAATAGAAATAAAAAAAATTTAATGTTGTTGGTCAATAAATTTTTACTTGTATTTTTATTTTAGTTAAATAATATAGATTTATTATTTAAATAATATAGATTCATAAGATAAAATATATATGTTAATGACTTAAATAATGTAAGTTTATTAATTTTTACCTGCAAATTCATTGATATTTATTTGTAACTTTATTGATCTGCAGATTCATTAATATTTTCATTTCAATCTTATTTTTTTTATTTTTAATATCATTTTATAGCTTGTTGTCCTCGAAATCCAAAGTCCCAAACCTTGTTAATTTATTAAAACCCATATGAATTTGTCAAAGTTTTGTCCCTAGAATTCTTTATTCCAAAATAGTTATGTTCGATAAAAACCACTGGAGGAAAAAAAAATTTACACTAACCTTTTGTCTTCGCTCAATGAACTTAACCGGAAAAAGTTCTTTAATCCATCTATCTCTCGCAAGCTTTGCCACCCAAAATTCCCAGACCCAATATTTTTCACAATCTTATACCCCTCCATAACTACTAAGCAATACAAGACAAGCTTTAATCATTTTCTTTGTTTCTCTGGACCATTGAATTTAGGTAGATTGTTATACAATTACAATTAATGGTTGCACCTTGTAAATTAGTTAATTAATATATTTTTTTTTATTTTTTTATTTTGTATCTTAAAATAATAAATTATTAAAATTAGTTAATTAATATATTTTTATTTTTATTTATATTGTATTTTAAAATAATAAAAGTTGTAATGAATGTAGTGCACAACTTGTAATAAACTAATAGTTTATTGTTAATGAATTTGTGCACAACTAGTAATGAAACCATAGTTCATTGTTAATAAACTTGTATACAAGTAGTGATGTCATTCTTCATGAACTTGTAGGCAAATACTAACGAACATACAGTTTATTCATAATGAACATGCATTATTTAAATAATGAACATACATAATTTATCTAATGAAATTATACTAGTTAAGTAATAAACATGCATTAATTAATATTAGTTTTTATTTATATTTCTATTTAATAAATTTATATTTCTATTTAATATTAATTATTTCTATTTAATATTACTATTAAGTTTATAATATTAATATTAATAATATTAATTAATAATCAATTTAATATTAATATATTAATATTAATTTTTATTCATGATGATTGATTGCTATCATCTTTCACAAATTCTCAACATAAATTTTCAAACAAAGACTTCTTTGCATCACATAATACGGGCACAAAAAAACATAAACTATATCAACATGTTAGTATATGCAGCAACAACTGCACATAAAGCATCGTAAATAGTTAAACACCTCAAATTGTTTAACATATAAATCCATTGTTCATAAACCAGCATAATTATATGAAAGTCTCCATAAAAGTTCAAGAGGGGGTATCCAAATATATCAAGGATCAATAATGCTAGTCAAACAAAAGAGATTCCGTCGAAAACAAATAATCACTTTGGCTGACATCCAATTAATTTTTATTTAATATTAATATATTAAATTAATAATATTGTTAAGTAATGAATTTATTATTAATTTGATTAACCTATAGAAAAATACTAATGAACTTCTAGGCAAATACTAATGAACTTCTAGGCAAAATACTAATGAAATTATGGGCAAATATTAATGAAACTACAAGTCATTCATAGTGAACCATCATTATTTAAGTAATGAACCTATATATTTATCTAATGAATGTATACTAGTTAAGTAATGAAACTGCATTATTTAATATTAATTTTTATTTATATTTCTATTTAAAAAATTTCTATTTATTTTTCATATTAATTATTTCTATTTAATATTAATTTTATAATATTAATATTAATTTTTATTCAATATTAATATATTAAATTAATAATATTAAT
>CATIWM010118272.1:0-13461 GCA_949671775.1 Mallotus repandus | reverse complement strand
ATAAATATAATTAAATTCATTAATTAACTTTATAAAAAAACATAATTTTCAAACCCAATAATTACAAAAATGTATAATAAAAAGTATAAAATAATTAAAACAATATTAATAGATAAATTAAGAGGAAAATAGTGGTAGAACCCTAAACCACAAATCTATAAGCCATTTGGCTCACTTATTTATCCAAAGACTATTAGTTCCCAAGAGTTAAGCTTCCATCAAGGTACCAGCCACAATCAAACTCTTGTTTCAATATTTATTAGCAGTTTCCGAGAGCTAAATATCAACCGAGCCACCGGTCCCACTAAATGTTCCATCAAAATATGCTCAAGAGCTATGCATCAACCGAGTCTTTTAAATACCATACGCTAAAGAGCTATGCATCAATCAAGCTTCATAATTAAATTTCTCAATAAAGTCCTGACTCTAAAATCATTACTTGTGTGGACACAGTCCTGATGACACCCATCAGGTAGCCCGTTCTACCAATCTTTTCCAAAAATTATTTATATATATATAAAAGCATAATAAATTCTTAGGAAGAATCAATGTTAGGAATAAAATACTTTTGTTTTTATAATCCACAATATCAACCACATTAATAATCTTATTAACAAGAATTATGGTAAGATAACATTGATAATAATAATCAATTATAATAAGCATTTTAAAAATATCAAATCAACAATATGGATATTTCAAATATTAAGAATATAAATTCTTTAATTAAATATACTTTTAATTATAATTAATCAATCTATACTTTTATATGCAATTTCAATATATTAACTTATAAGTGGCATGAGCATGTTGACGTGTCCTCGTCCGCCTATTACCTGATGTCTCTACTTAGGTATACTCTATAATGATAATATATGTATAATGAATAATTACCAAATAAATTCCGAATAACTCCCTAAAATTCTAAAAATTTATAAAAATGATGAAAATCAGAGAATTTGACTTAGGAATGCCCAAAATGATTAATTTTGAGACGTAAGGATTATTTTCGGTAACTTAAACTAATTTAACGGAAATAAAATAATTTTTGCCGAAACCAATCCAGAATTTTTATCTCATTATTCGTAAGGAATTAAGATTTTCTTCAGTTTTGAAAATTGATCACCACAATTTATTCTATTTTATAAAAATATTTCCATAATTTTCTGGATTGGTCCCATTTTCACTGTGTCTAGGGTGGGACCCATCGGATTTCTTACCGAAAATGCATAACTCGGAAAAACTGAATATACCAATGTGTTCACAATAATTAGTAGAACACATCTAAAGCCTTAAATGCATAAGAATATGCATAGAATTCATAGATCAAAAAATTAAAGAGAAATTACCTAAAAATTCATAGAAAATTAAATCGGAAGAGATTAGATGGGTGATTGGTCTCTATGGACTCCTAAGGTGATGAGGAATAAGCAGTTGACAATGGTTTTTGTTGAAAGGCGACGATGGAAGCGTTTAGGCAACAACAAAATGGATAAAAATTTCAAGGGCAATTCTGGAACTTTTTGCATTGTTTCAGCTCAAATGAAAGTCACCAGCGCGTAGAGGACATCGAGAAGTAGCTATGGTTAAAATTTCATGTTGATTAGAGGCCATTTGGATGATTAATGCAAAAGAAGAAAAATATAGGGTTCAAAATGGTAATTTGCCAAAGAAACCCAATTCTTCCCCATCTGCAGCCCCTTCTCACCAATTTAAACCCACTTTCACTGATCACCCATCACTTTTTTGACTCTTTTCTTTCTTATATATAATAATAATAATAATAATAATAATAATAACAATAATAAGAATAATAATAACAACAATAGTAATATTAACAATGATAATAATAATGATAACATTAATAATGAAAATAATAATAATAATATTAAAAACCATAATAATAATAATAATCACAAAAAAAATTCGGATTATTACAGTTAGAGTTTATTAATGGATAATTGTAATTCTTATCTACTTAAATTAATTCCAATTAATTCCATTGTGGTTTATATTGGCTTATTATAATTTTAGTTTTATATAAATTAAATTGATTATAATGTTATCATTAGAGTTTATATTAATTATTATTTAAAAATGAGATACCATTTATATAAATTCATTAATTAATATTTTAAGTATAAAGTGATTCATTTGATTTTGCTTTTTATCAATCGCATTGATATAATTTTGTTTTGTTATTTTATTGGCATTAGGGCTGTAAACGAGTCAAACTGCTCATTTGACTCTATGAAAGCTCATATGAGTTCGTATATTAAAACTCGTTTAATAAAAGAGTCAAACTCAAACTATACAAAACTTGACTTTTGAAGCTTGCGAATAAATAGAAACTCGCAACCCGTCTCATAATTTTAATGTTTAATAGTTTGATTTTAAATATATAATATATAAATTTTTATTGTAAAAAATCTTTTAAAAATATCGACTCCTCTAGTGATGGAAGTTAATATATGGCAATGCCAATATTCACATTGCAATCTATAGAAGCACACCCAAATTTGGGCATGGGTTGATTTTTGAGCCAATGGATCGAAGTCTGTTGTCTAGTGTTATAAACGAATGATACCCGGTTTCAAAGCATTAGGCCCTTGACTCCACATAGAGTTCTTTTTAGTATCGGAATTCAGAATCACATGATAGTATCCCCTACCTAATGAAATAAGCTTCCAATTATTTGACAGCCCCGGAATTGAGGAGAGCTTGCGATTCAATTCTTTGAGCTTCGCCTTTGGATAAAATGACACTGTAAGCACCCAATTTCGGGATGACTAGATTATGGATGCGAAAGAGGACTCTGATGATGAAAATTTATTGCAAATAGGTCTCTAGTATTTGAATTTTGGATCCCAAGACATGATTGCATTTTTTATGGACTAAATTGAAAAGTCTCTTTTTCTTCAGGGGTTTTTTGTAATTTAAAAAAATGGAAGAATGGATTTCACACTGGAAATCCAGAATTTTGACTGAAATTGTGGATTTCTGACCGAAAATCTAGAAGTCCGATCGGAATTCCAGATTTTCGACCGGAAATCTGATTTCCGACCAGAATTCCGGAATTTCGATCGACAATCCACAGTTTCGGCCACGTGAAAATTCATTTTATGGTAATTTTTATTTATTTTTCTTAAATTTGATTATTTATTATTTGATTTATTTGATAAATATGTTATTGATAAATACGTATTTATCAGATAAATGATGAATATAAAATTTTATTTTATTTTATTTTTATCTTGTAATCAGATTAGGGTTACAGATTAGGTATATATATTTACTTTTTCTTTTCAGAGAGGAACAGAGAAAAAGAACAAAAAAGTGAGAGGAAAAGTATGGTAAAGAAAAAAGAAAAGGAAGAAAAGGTTTTCTTTTCTCGGAAAATTTTCGGGAGAGTCTCTTCTTCTTTAAAAAATCTTCTTTCTTTCGTAAATTTTTTTTTTAAAAAAAAAGCAATCAAAGCCTGTGGAAGATCAAATCCGATCAAATATGGGATTTATTCAAACGATGATTCAAACAAATCTCTGAGGAGATATTCAATACAACATCCATCTTTGTTCTTTATTTCTTTTTATTTCTATTTCTTTCTATTTATTATTATTTGATCATTTTACTTCTTTGATTTATTATTTTGCTTATTTTGCTTCTGTTATTTCTATTAGATTTTGATTTCATTTAATTTTATTCTTATTTAATTAATTACTAATCTTTATTGATTTTGTTTTTATGTTTGTGCTTATAATGATGAGAGTGATATAGTCATATGGTGGAAGTAGAGAGCCAATAACCGAATCCATGAAGGCCCTGGAATACCATGGATTAGTTTATATTAAATCATATAGTTTAGGTCTATTTTATTTTTGGTTGTATTTGTATTATGTATTTATTTTTTTTATTTTTGGATATGTAATTATTATTATATGTAAGAATTGTAATAGCCCTGGTAGTCGGAATATAGTGGAATCTTTATTTTTTCTGCACTTAAAATTAATTAGTAAATTAGGTTTATTTGGTAAATACCTAATTAAAATCAATGGTGGCTCTAGATTAATTTAGGTTGTATGTAATTAAAATTAAGGTTAGAAATATCATAGAATATTTGTTTTTGATTTGTTATTTTTATTTTTTATTATTTTGGGCTTGTTTGTTATTTTTATTCGTTTTGGGCTCCAAGCCCACGTATAGGTCTAACTCACTAATAAAATAGACTTTTAAAATTAAATTTAGATTTAATTAACTTAGGCCCATTAGGTTAATTTAGATTTTACGCCCATTTTTAGTTAAATAAAATTAACTTAGACTTAGTTTTGCCCATTAATAAAGCCTTTTTTCATAATTTATAGATTTAGGATCATTTCATTTAATTAAAATTAATTAGAATTAAGCCCACTAATTAATTTCTTTTTCTTTTAAAATTTAATAGACTTAGGCCCATTTTCTTTAGAATTAAAATAAATAAATTTAGGCTCACTAATCATCAAAATGTAGGCCCACCTTCAACTCCATTTCACGTGTAAATAAAAATTGTAGATTTAGCTAACTTAAAATTAAAATCAAATGGAGTTTAGATTTAGAGACGTTACAACTTGAATCCATTTTTTATGTACTTTTTCATGGATTGGTTGCCTTAGGGTTAGATGGATGTTCAATTAGGGTTTAATGAATTTGCATGTAATTAGGGAATAAGATAGTAATTCATAAAATAAATCTAAATGAACACAAGACTAAAAGAAGTTGGTATTCCGTATCCAGAACTCCTGATTGTAGTGCTAGCTTGTATTAGAGAATCGAGTTACCACCACTTTCTATTTGTCCCAGTTATTACCCTGGGTGGCGACTCGTCATCTCCACGCCATGTCTTTGTGATAGTGGTTAGTGTGTTCCTTAGAGCCCTGAGCTCAAACAGTGTCGCGGTTGCAATAAACTTAGGCGCGTGCTAAACCCCGCCGTCTACAGACACGTACGATGAGAGTATGCTGGCAAATCTGTAATAACCCAAATTTTTTGTTATTATTATTATTGTTGTTGTTGTCGTCGTCTTTATTAGAATTATTGATATTATTATCATTATTATATTTATTATTATCATTATTATTATTGTGTGGTTATAAATATTATTATTATTATTTTAATTATGATTGCAGTTGTTGTTATTAGTATTATTTTATTTTATTTTATTATCATTTCCCTTATCATTATATTGACGTTAATATAATTATTGTTATTATTATTATTATTAATAATAAATTGATATAGCTATATATATATATATATATTTATTTATTTATTTATTTATATATAAAGTGGCCCAGTAGGTGGTGGACATGTGGTGTCCACCTTTAATAAAAAGGAAGAAGAATGGCGTTCTGCAGAGAAGGGAACGACAAGGAAGATGAGTTTTGAGGGAAAAATTACCTTTTAATACCAATTTTTTTTTTCTACGTTCAACCCCAAACAAACTCCGATCGACCCCAAATTTGACCGGTAGATTCATCTCATCCTCCTCTACCTCTCTACAGCTTTTATTTTGCAAGAAAATATCCAAAATTTTCCCAGAAATTCAAAAATCAGTCAGACTTTTTCCACCATTTGGCATTGTTTCGGTAGGTTTCAGGCGGCGAGGTTGGTTTCATTTCGTTTCTCTCAATGTCAGGAGTTCGTACCCGCTGACCGTGTGTCCGATCTACATCTGTTCCAGACCCAGGATATTTTTATATTTTTTTTAATAAATTCTATATATTATGTGGATTAAACTTTGTGAAGGAAGTTTTGTGAAATTGTGTATGGATTTTAAGATATGAATTTTTAAAGATTATGTTTAATTGTGTATTTTTAGAGAAATTATTGTATCTCATTAATTATTTTATTTTTAATTAAATTACTGTTAATTATTATATTTTAGACTAATTTTAAGCAATAAAAAGTATAAAAATAATTTTTATAAATAATTTCTGATTTTTAGTTGATTAGTAGTATTTTTGGAAAATAAATGAAAAAATAAATTATTTATTATTTTTCAAGCTTTAATGAGCCTTTTATTATTTTTATCACATTATTGAGTAATTTTAATAGTTATTTACAATTAATGCTAATTTAATTGTAACATGAAAATTTTATATTATTAGTGGATTTTATTAACAAATATTAGTTGTAAAACTAGAATTTTATTATGTATCGGGAAATTAAATTTTCTTTATACTTTTATTATATGAATAAATTTTATTGTGATAATTAATTAAAATTTTAAGGTATTTTGTGATTTGAGAAAATTATATTATTTTTATATTTGTGTTGTTGTGTTGGTTCTCGGTTGGACAATAAATGTAGTTCGGGGGCCCAGCCCGAGATGTTGAATTTTGGAATATTTTGAAGTGTGTTTGCATGCAGGAATGTCTCTACTTTTAGTAGAGAGATGTCTGTTTTACAAAGGAGACTCTACTGAATTTTCGATAGATTTTTTGAAAAACGTGAGATCGGGTGTATGTTAAGTTTTGAGTTCTATTAGGGTCGAGTATTAGATCGAGTTTTGTTTGGATATCTAAAATGTTTAAGGTTAGGATTTTATCCTAATTATTTTCATTATTATTTTTCCTATAACTGTACCGAGTGCTAAGCCAGGACCGGGCCAGTCAAATTATTGCAGAAGAGCGCACATCTGCGAGTTATTATTATATATATGCATGTCATATAGAATTGTTTACCCATCATCCACATGTTTTATTATTAATGTGAAACAAATACGTTGCATTAGACTTTTATTTTTTATTTATCTGTTTGCTGATTATTAAAATATATATATTTCATTATGTATATAAATATATATTGTGGATATAGTGTTCTTGACTTGGATGTTGTTTTTATTATTAGTATGCATTGTTATTATGATGTGATTTTTTTTGGAGGATAGTAGTATAACGTGCTACCTAGTGTGCTAGACTAGGACTGTTGTGCAACAGTACACTAGATGAGACACTGTAAAGTTTTATTGATGCGAGATTATATGATTTATGAAATGAGAGTGGTGTGACTGCAGTAGCTCAGTTGACTTAGTGTCTCGAGCCAGTCATACTAGTAGTATGACTGCGGTAGCTCAGTTGACTTAGTGTCTCGAGGCCAGTTATACCAGTGGCGAGACTGCTGTAGCTTGGTTGACTTAGTATCTCGGGGTCAATCCATTACTAAATTGGAAAAAGAGAAATATTATTGGATTTAAGTGGGCTTGATGGCTAGTGAGGTTCAATATTGAGGTTCCAGACATTCTTAGGGTTCTGCTCTAATACTCCACTTGTTTTCATTTACTGTATTGATATAAATTTTTTTTGAGCATTTATTTGTTTAGTGTGAAATGTGATTTTGAGCATCTGCATCATCTGATTTCATCCACTTGCTTGCATCCACTATGTTGACATGAAAAGCATTATTAAACATCTGCTTGGAATGCGTGTATAAATATAAAATACATATATAAATATTATAATAATGCTTGATTGCTTGTATGCTTAGGTTGCATGTATATATATAATAATAATAATTCACTCTGTGAGTTCAGACCCCCCTCAATTATTTTTTGGGATCCTTCTAGTCAGACCTTATATAGTAGTTCTCTTCACCGGACTCTTTCTTCTCCAGTTGGTTTATGTAAATTTTAGACTATCCTTACTTGTATTAATTAAAGCTGCAGTAGTAATATGTATTTGTTATAGTATGTGAGGATAATATTGACTGAGATTATATACCTAATTGTTGTATAAATATTTTTAGTATGATATTATTTATGAAAAAGTTATTGATGTTTTAAAAGTTCTAAATTCTAAGGCATATTTAGAGTATAATTGTTGTGAAAGTTGTGTTTAAAGCTTGCTAAGGGTTCCGAATTCGTGTGAATTCCCGTTCCCTAATGCCGGTCATGACTCTCAGGTTTGGGTCGTGACAAAGTTGGTATCAAAGCCTAGGTTGAGTGTGGTTGGCCTAGGTTAATAGAGTTTAAGTTTTCTTTGAAACTACTATAGCAATTAGGTTCGACTATGTCTTTGAAAGTCTTCCTTACTTTTAGAAATCTACGTATATGTAGTTCCTTTATCATGTCTTAAACCTTCTTGGTTTATATGTGCTTTCAAAATGAGGCAAATGCAAACTGCTCATGCTGCAAAAGTAGCATATAATGATGATGAGCAACCATTTCAGGATAGTCCATTAGCTCTCGCCCCACGAGGCAAAGAAGTGGTAGGCCTTAGGCAGCAGCAGCTCAGAGACAGGGATAGCAGCTGCCAGCAAAAATAGCTACTCTAGATATAGATCCTTTAGCTTGTGTGGCTAGTGTCGCAAAGATTAATCAAGGATTTGTGGCATTTAATCAAGTTGTACCATTAGCACAATAGATACTACAGTAGAGGAATCAAGGAGTGTCTGATGTAGATGCAACTTTACTATACTCCAAGATTAAGAGAGTTCCATTTAATGGTACTGGAGATGCTTTGAATTTTATAAGTACCATTAAGGCCAGGACAAAGATAGGATTCATAAAGGATAATGATTGTAGAGCTATTAGTTTAAGCCATAGCTCAAGACTGGTTTATGCAGTAGATCCAGTCATATGATATGATAATCATAACATATTTGGAGTTTAAAGAGCAATTTCTAAGATACTTCTATTCCTTTCTATAAGGGACAATTACGGATGGAAATGGTTACAAATACTCTTCAATATGTCATCTTGATGCTAGAGCTTTTCATGATCCTAGTGCATTGCATTCCTTATATATCCTATCTTTGCTTCAAGAATGGGAAGATAACCATCCAAATTGTTAATCCCATTCTCTATAGAAACTCCCCTTAGTGATGAGTTAGAAACGAAAATAGTCTTTCCATCTTGTCTTGCGTTAGTGGAAGGTAGAGAGCTACTTGTGGATTTGGTTTTGTTGGATGTGTTAGACTCTGATGTGATTTTAGGAATGAATTGGTTGGCTCGACATTATGCTACCTTGGAATGTCAGGAGAAAGAGGTGATCTCTAGAATTCCAGATGATGTGGAATTTTGATTCAGAGGTGACGAGAATTTAATGCCTCAGAATCTTATTTCTGCGATCACGGCTAGAAAGACGCTTAGAAGGGGGTGTCAAGGTTATTTGGCCATGGTCAGAGATGTAAAGGCAGATAAGGGGATGGTTATGAATGTTCCAATGGTGTGCGAATTTTTGGATGTCTTTCCTAAATAATTACCAGGGTTACTACTAAAAAAAGAGATAGAATTTTGTATTGATCTTGTACCTGGTACATATCCTATCTTTATGTCACCTTATGGAATGGCGCCTACAGAATTAAATGAGCTTAGAGAATAATTACAAGAGTTACTTGTTAAGGGTTTCTTTAGACCTAACACGTCTCCTTGGGGTGCACCAGTGTTTTTTGTAAAGAAGAAAGTTGGTAGCCTTCAACTTTATATCGACTATAGACAGTTAAACAAAGTCACCATCAAGAACAAATATCTTCTTTTGAGAATTGATGACTTGTTTGATCAGCTTCAAGGAGCTCAGTGTTTTTCCAAGATTAAGTTGAGGTTAGGGTATCATCAGTTGAGAATTAGAAGTGGAGATGTACCTAAGACTGCAGTTCAGACGAGATATGGTCATTATAAATTCTTGGTGATGTTCTTTAGGTTTACTAATGCCCCAGCAACTTTTATGGACTTGATGAATTAAGTGTTTAGACCATTCTTGGATTAATTTGTAATAGTGTTTATTGATGATATCTTGGTATATTCCAAGAGTGAAGCGGAGCATGTTATGCATTTAAGGATGGTGCTTCAGACTTTGAGAGAGCACTAGTTATATGTCAAGTTCTCAAAATGTGAGTTTTGGTTAGATCAAGTGGCATTCTTAGGCCGTGTGGTATCCAAAGATGGCATATAAGTGGATCCCAAAAGAGATTAAAACCATTATAGAATGGCCAAGACCTACAATAGTTACTGAAATAAGGAGTTTTTTTAGTTTAACTGGCTACTATAGGAGGTTTGTAAAGGATTTCTCCAAGATAGCTACACTTTTGATAAGGTTCACTCAGAAGGATGCTAAATTTGAGTGGATTGATAAATGTGAGGAGATTTTCCAGTTGCTCAAGGATAGATTAACTTTAGCTCCAGTATTGACTTTACCTTCAGAAAATGAAGGGTATATTGTATATTATGATGCTTCTCAAGTAGGCTGGGGTATGTATTATGTAGAATGGAAGAGTAGTTGCTTATGCTTCACGTTAGTTAAAGAAGCACGAGAAAAACTACCCTACTTATGATTTGAAAATGGCAATGGTGTTTGCATTGAAGATTTGGAGGCATTACTTGTATGGTGTAACTTGTGAAATATATACTAATCATAAGATCTTGAAGTATATTTTCCAATAAATAGATGTGAACTTAAGGCAAAGGAGATGGATGGAACTTTTGAAAGACTATGATTGCTTTATTCTTTACCATCCAGGTAAGGTTAATGTAGTAGCTGATGCATTAAGTAAAAAGTCAACAGGCAGCCTTGCTCACACTAGCTCAGAAAGGAGGCCAATTGTTAAGGAGTTGCATGAACTGATTGATTAGGGTTTACAATGGAAGATAACCAAGAAATGTCCTTTAGCTCAATTCGGAGTACGATTAGTGTACTTGGATAGAGTTAAGGCAGCATAGAGAAAGGACCCATATTTACAAAAGATAATGTTTGAAGTGTAATAAGGTCAATCTAGAGATTTTATTGTTGATAGTGAGGGTGTACTACATTTGGGTACTAGGTTGTGTGTGTGCCAGATGTGGATGAGCTGAGAAAGGAGATAATGGAGGAAGCTTATTTTTTTGCTTATAGTGTTCACTCAGGTTCTACCAATATGTATCATGATCTAAAAGATATATATTGGTGGAATAGGATGAAGAGAGACATTGCCGAATTTATGTCTAAGTGTCTCACTTGTCAGCAAGTAAAATTGGAACATTAGAGGCCCTTAGGATTATTGCAACAGTTGCCCACTCCAGAATGAAAATGGGATATGATTGTTATGGATTTTGTTATTGGATTACCTCATACCACTAGTGCTTATGATGCCATATGAGTGGTAGTTGACAGGTTAACCAAGTTAGCTCACTTCTTGCCAATTAAGAAGACTTATACTACAAACAAGTTGGCTAGGTTGTACATCAACCGAATTGTTTATTTGCATTGAGTGCCAGAAAGTATAGTGTATGACAAAGGAGCTGCCTTTACTTTGGTCTTTTAGTAAGAATTGCATAAAGCGTTGGGCACGAGACTTGACTTCAGCACGACATTTCATCCTCAAATTGATGGTCAGTCAAAACGGACTATACAAACATTGGAAGTTATGATGTGGATGTGTGTAATAGACTTTCGCGGTCAATGGGATTTGCACTTACCGTTGATTGAATTTGCATATAATAACAGTTATCATGCAAGTATTGAGATGGCTTCATATGAAGCGTTGTATGGAAGGAAGTGTAGATCACCCTTATATTGGGAAGTTGGTGAGAGGCAATTATCAGGCCCAGAATTTGTGCAAGTGATTTCAAAAAAGATTCCTATTATTCAATAGAGATTGAGAACAACTTTTAGCCGACAGAAGAGCTGTGTTGATCTAAGGAGAATAGATGTATTATTTTCTATTGAAGACATGGTGTTTCTTAAGATGTCTAAAATGAAAGGAGTAATGAGATTTGCTAAGAATGACAATTAGCTCTAAGATATATCGGACCCTTTGAAATTTGTTCAAAGGTAAGTGATGTGCTTATAGACAGGTGTTACTACCATAGTTTTCCCGGATTCATCCAGTGTTTCATGTCTCTATGTTGAGAAAGTACATCTCCAATCATTCACGTGTTCTTCAGCCACAAACAGTGGAGCTTAATGAGGATTTGTCATATGAAGAGCACCCAGTGGTAATAGTGTATCGACAAGTTCGTCAACTACGTACCAAAGAAATTCCTATGGTGAAGGTACTGTGGAGCAACCATGCAATGGAGGATTGCATTTGGGAGACAGAAGTTGACACGAAGAATCAATACCCTACCTGTTTTCTTATTGATGTAAAATTCGAGGATGAATTTTCTTAAGGGGGAAGAATGTAATAACCTGAATTTTTTGTTATTTTTATTTTTATTATTCTATTTATTATTATTATTATTATTGTCTTTATTAGAATTATTAATATTATTATCATTATTATATTTGTTATTTCTATTATTATTATTATTATTAAATTGATATAACTGTATATATATATAAAGTGGACCAGCAGGTGGTGGACACGTGGTGTCAACCTTTAATAAAAAGGAAGAAGAATGGTGTTTTGCAAAGAAGGGAGCGACGGGGAAGATGACTTTTGAGGGAAAAATTACCTTTTAATACAAATTCTTTTCTTTTTTTCCGTTCAACCCCCAAATGAACCCCGATCGATCCCAAATTTGACCGGTAGATTCATCTCATCCTCCTCTACCTCTCTATAGCTTTTATTTTGTAAGAAAATGTCCAAAATTTGCCCAAAAATTCAAAAACCAGCCAGCCTTCTTCCTCAATTTGACACTATTTCGGCAGGTTTCAGGCGATAAGGTTGATTTCATTTCATTCCTGTCAATGTCAAGAGTTCGTAGCCACTAACCGTGCATCCAATCTACATCCGTAGAATATTTGATAAATATTTTTATGTATTTTTAATTATTTGTGAAATTGAGTTTGAATTAGATTTAATTAGATATAGTTGCTATTTGATCATTTGTTTTGGAGGTTAAAAGCTTGCTAAATATGATTTTTATTTATTTTTCTGAAAATTATGAATTGTTCGGGTCTTGAGGTACTATTCACGTTACTTTTCCAGGCCTGAGATATTTTTATATTTTTTAATTTAATTCTATATATTATCTGGATTAAACTTTGTGAAAGAAGTTTTGTGAAATTGTGTATGGATTTTAAGATATGAATTTTTAAAGATTATGTTTAATTGTGTAGTTTTAGAAAAGTTATTGTATTTCATTAATTATTTGAATTTTAATTAAAGTATTGTTAATTATTATGTTTTAGACTGATTTTAAGTAATGAAAAGTATAAAAATCATTTTTGTAAATAATTTCTAATTTTTAGTTAATTAGTAGTATTATTGGAAAATAAATGAAAAAAATAAATCATTTAGTATTTTCCAAGCTTTAATGAGCCTTTTATTATTTTCATGGCATTATTGAGTAATTTTAATAGTTATTTACAATTAATGCTAATTTAATTGTAAAATGGAAATTTTATGTTATTAGTGGATTTTATTAACAACTATTAGTTGTAAAACTAGAATTTTATTATTTATCGGGAAATTAAATTTTCTTTATATTTTTATTATATGAACAAATTTTATTGTGATAATTAATTAAATTTTTAAGGTATTTTGTGATTTGAGAAAATTATATTGTTTTTA
>CATIWM010118239.1:0-11944 GCA_949671775.1 Mallotus repandus | reverse complement strand
ATTTAGATATATTATATTATTTACTCCTAAAATTTAGAATTTGTATTTTTTTATTATTAAAACTAATTTTCTTAGAATTTAAATATAAAATGATAATTACATCATTTTACATAAAAATATAAAATGCTTAATTTTAATTTAATATAATTACATACCAATTAATAAGTATTTATTTTAAAACAATTCAACTTAAATAATAACTTAAAATATTTATATTGCATTAAAAAATTTAATCAAATCAACTCTCTTTTTAATTTTGATTCTTTATTTGAATTGTTAGTTTCAATTTTGCATGTCTATACAAATTTTATTCGTAAATATAATTTATTTACTTAATAATATAAACTAACAATTTAAATAAAAATCAAATTTTACTGTTAAAAGAGAATTTATTTGGTTAATTTTTTCATGCAATATAAATATTTTAAGTTAATATTTAAGTAAAGATATTTTAACATTGAAAATAATTAATTGTTATTTGATCAAAATTTTATTTAGATTAGAAATAAAATTTGTTACTTATTTTTATTAAAATATTTTCAATAAAATTATTATTTTTATAGTCAATTAATGATAATTTAATTTAACATATATTTTGTTAAACAATTAGTTTAATAATAAAAATATATTTTGTAAATTTTAGGAGTAAATAATATAATATATCTAAATAGATGGGGCAAATAGTATAAAATATTTGAATACAGAGGACAAATAATATTTATATGATAATTGTCACATCAGTTAACAAAAATTGTGATAAAAAAGTTAACGGAATAAGTAAATAGGATAATTTTGCAAAACAAAGGGAGGAGATAATATAAATTTTAAATGTTAGAGACCACTTAATACAATACAACAAACCTCATGGGGCAAATAGTAGTTCTCCCTTATATTTAAGCGTAAATTATGATTTACCTTCTCTATTTTACTAGATTATATTACTTTATTCCTGACATTTAAAAAATATATTTGTTCATTCTTTTATTTTGCAATATTATACTATTTACTCATTCCCTTATATTTCCTGTTAAAATTTTCGTAAACTAATGTAAAATTATCAAAATAAACTTTAGTATTGAAAGTAATTACTATTTTTCCCTCTGTTTGACTATATTATACTATTTGCCCCCTAATATTAGATGTATTTTTCATTATGATACTAATTTTATCAATATTTATATCAAGATTATTATTAGTTGATCAAAAAATTATGATTATACTATTTAATAGAATAAAAATACTTAGTTTTAACTTTAATTTACTTGAATTTTTTATAAATTACTAATTAACTATTTTTAATTTTAAATATTTGTGTTTAAATATTAACTTGAAATATTTATATTGCATAAAAAATTTAATCAAGTATAAATACTTTTTTTCACTTCAAAATTTATTTTTTATTTGAATTGTCAGTCTAAATTATTAGGTTTATTAATTAAATTAATTAAAATTACTTTTTTCTCTTATGATTGAATATTTTTGAAGTAAAATATTAGTTTGATTATTTACACTTATTTACAATAATTTTAATAAAAAAAATTGATAAAAAGAGTAAAAAATATAATAGTTTAAAAAAATAAAAATATATATTTTTTAAATTTGATGGGGTATGTAGTATAATATGATAAACTAGAGGGGGCAAACAGTAATTATTTCTAATTAATCTATATGTTATTGGAGGGTATAGTTGTCATCTCATGTCAATTAACAGTAGTTTTGACAGAAATATTGTTAGAAGGGGAAAATAGTATAATATTGTAAAAAAAAGGATGAATAAATGAATAAATATATTTTTAAAATTCGAGACGAAATAGTACAGTATGGTAAAATAGATGGGGTAAATCGTAATTTATCTTATAATTTAATTATTTTAAAAGGTAAATATATCTTGGTTAAAACCTTTTTATGGAAAGTATTTGGCTAAAACAAGATATAATATATGGAAAACTCTAATTAAAAACATTCTATTTTTTCAATAAATCTTATCTATTTATATATATAAACCTGAAACAAAATCTCACTGTTCATCTACAGTGATTATACGCCCCTCAATTTCATTGTTTTTTACAAAATTGCCACTGTCTTTCTGCCTAATGTAAAATGGTCGCCCATACTGAAAACGACGTCGTCTTTTGATGAATACCTTCTGTGCCCCTGTTGCTAGCCTAAAAATGACTCCGTCTGTGTGCCCTTTGCCTCTCTTATATTCAATTTCCATGTATGCCCGTGTTCATCCTTGCAAATGGCACCTTTTCCGCTTGCTTCCCCATAATTTTAAGCTCATTGCTTTTTAAAACCCTATTCTTCGCATTTCTTCTACATTCTTCCCAGTAGCCGCCTCCACCCTTTCTCCTCTTTCACCTTTCCTTCCATGGTTTTCCGTTTGCCCCGTCCCTACATTTGTGCTTGCTTTCTCTTCTTCCTCACTTCATGGTTGATTTCGCATGCTTCCCTTTTGTCTTGTCTCCATTTTTTATCTGAGATTTATGCATGTTCTTAATCATTTAGTGTGGGCGAGAACACGGCTGGAGATACCGGCTCTCTCCTTTCCCGGTGTTCCTTTGTGATTTTTAGAAAGAAAGAACAATCCAGATTCCTTGACTCTTTGATGTTCCCTATATCCTCGAAGGGCTGCGCTTTGTTTTGAATTTAATTTTCCTCTGTTTGCTTTGATTGTTGTTTGGGTATTTACCCACATGGATGGACGCAATTGCTCTGCGGACGAGCATTATTTACCCTCATTTTTTTGTATAAGTACAGCAGCAAGCCTTTGCCTCATTACTGAATCTCTGTTTGCTAACTGCATATATTTTATATTTATGTTCTCTCTTTTTTCCCACCTCTGTCCTCCAAATTAGTTGATTGATCCTCATGGCATTGCTAACTGGTCAGTAACATACGTTGACTGGTCTGAAAGAAAGTGGCATCCAAGGGGTTTTAGCTGAGCCTACAGAGAATTTTGTACATTTTATGGGTCTTAGCTGCTCGATCGAAGTTTAATTTCAGACTCTCACCATCGCTAATCTCGATGGCTTATGAAAACGTTCTGTAAGTCATTTCCCTCTCTCTTTCACCATTAAAATTTGAGGTTTTTTTTTTTATTTCTATACATTCTCTACAATAAATGTAACTTTAAGGTTTTTGCTTCTATTTTTAATCATATATGTGATTTTGAATACTCTGTATATCATATAGGGTTAGTTGTTACAATCACCAGAAAGCGAAAAAAAAAAAGTAATTCAGGGATTGAATAAGCAGGTGCTTTTTGTGGTCCCTGAATTAGTTGATGAGGATGATGTAGATGAGGGATTTAGGAGGAAGAGAAAGAAATTTAGGTTGCAATCGAGTTGGAGGAAGAGAAAGAAATTTTGGTTGCAATCGAGTTGCACAATATCTCACTGTGAATTTGCCACGAAGCTGAATTTAAAAGTTGCAAGCCATTGGAAATGCCCTGCGCCTGTTTATGAGCTGTTAAGGTATTATTAGTTTGTGTGTTCATGCTTTGTTTCTTGCTTTTCATTTTCATTTTCATTTTGTGTCTTTTTTTATTCATGTTTCAAATTCTTCTTTTTAGTTTTATTAAAAAAAAACTTTATTTCTTGGCCAATTTCGCACAGATATTATACAGAGATGGTGTAACAAGAAAGGGAATACAACTTGCAAAATTTGTCTCCAGGTATGAAGTTTCACCATGATAGATAGAATGAACATAGGTTTTTTTTTTTTTCGAGTTCTTCTGCTTTTGATTTTTTGTGGGTTCTTCTTCAATCATGTCTTTATTCATTTTTTTCAATTGCTTTCGTCTTAAATAATTATAAAGTTGTGAATTTTTTTAGTTGTATATATTTTCATCTTAAATAATCATATGTACCTTTTTTTTCATGCTATATTTGCTACTCCAATACATTTGGATTTGAGACAAAAGTAAGTTTAAAGATAAAGTGTGCATGTAGTTACATGTTTATGGTCTATATGCTTTTGTAGTTGTTTCCTTGATTTTATTAATTTCTTCTACTTTGATGGGTTTGTGGCTAGAAAATAATTCCCTTCACTAATGTTTCAAGTGTATGAAGAGCAAAAATTGCTGGAACATACCCTAATGCAATAGGATTCTGTTTTCGATTGCACTTTCTATTCTTAAAAACTTCTTGAGGTACTATGCTTTGCTAATTCTGAATATTTCAGATTTTTTTACCATTATAGAATTGAAAATACATAGCATTATGCTAAGAGTTTACAACTGCATGGTATCTTGGAATAATCTAATAATGAAATAATAATAATGAATAAAAAAATAAAATAGAGAAATGGGCATGCTTTTGTCAAATTGTGCAATTCTGCTTAATTTCACCGTTGCTTATTTTCGTTTTTATGAATTGTATTTTCTTTTTTTTTCCAACCGATTTAGTACTTGAGGAAAAAAAAAATTTGAAATTTATTCGATATAGTTATTTCAGACTTTTGCTTTTCTAACTTCTTTTGTTTTTTTTCATTCAATGATTTTAATTTATGGATTGAGGTTTTTTTCCCTATTTTTTTATTCTATACTGATATTTTTTTTCTTTTTTGATGCAAACTCTAAGTGTTGCCTGCTGACCGGTATTGATTTCTGTCTTGGCTTCATAGCAGGTATTATTTTTGTTACATTGTGTAATTGGTTAAAGGTTTTGCTTTTGTGTATGTGTGATGCTAATTGTTTTACCCCCTGTTATGTTTTTGAAATTTCAAAAAAAAAAAAGGCTGAATAGTTTCTAGCTTTTTTGTAAATTTTATCCCCATTTGTTGTTGTTTTTCATGTGCAATTTTTCATTTATGTGTAATTATTTCATTCTTTTGTTGGATTTTCTGCATATTGACACACTTAATATGCAAAGATGTATAGTTGATTACTAAATTCTATACATGGGCTGGATGGTTTTATTGTTAATTATATGAAATGTAAATTAATTTTACATGTTCATTGCATCGAATTGATTATTTCTGTGGAATTTACTTAAAGTGAGTTTAGTAATGTTGATGTTTTGCATTGAAATTGCCACCTAATTGTTTGAAAATTAATTTCATGATGTATTTTGAATTTTAGTGTTTTTTGCATTGGATTTGTTATTCTTTGCATGTTAATATAGAGATGTTTATGTCCACTATTTTTTTAACAACTAACCTCCATGACTAAGCCTCTTACATTGAAATGGGAGAGTTAAGGGATTGAGAGATAGAACCTTGTTCTTAACTAAATTCCATGGCCCGTTATAGGATGTTTTACCATCGCATTTATGTTTATGTCCACCATTGAACGATATGTTTTGTTGTGTTTTTATTTGATTTATGGTTTTTTTTCTTTTGTGCAAAAAAAAAAATTGAATTTTTTGGGTCCTTGGTGTTGATTCTCAATTTGGCTTCATGGATTTTTTTGTTGGTTTATTTTATCTTTGATCACTTACCCTCTTTTTGACACGTATCATTTTTATTATTTTTTTTAGGACCCATTGGCGGAAGAGTGATTCCGTTTTATGCCTTACTGGACTATACTTGCAAAGAGATATGTTGTCGAGCTGATTGGGAAACATATATAAACTATTAAATTTTTCTATATGTAACTTTTGTTTGGCATGTATATCCCACTGTGAAGTGAGGTAACAAGATACTTTAGCCATTTTGAAAAAGACATTTTTATTATGTTATATTTTTATAATTAATCTACTTACGTTTAATGACATTTTTTTTAAATGCTATGTTATGAATGGATTTAAAATTTCATTTACTGAGTTATTTTTTCTCTGTCCTGCAGTGAAGCGTGAGTTACTCAGCTACTTTGAAAATATATGTAATTGACAGCTTTGTGTTGAAGGAATCTGCCCTTAAATGAGTGCTTTTTCTTTTGTTTAAAAAAAACTAAATGATTACTATAAGTTAATTGAGAAACTTGATATGCTGCCACATTGAGAAATTTTCTGAATGGCATAGGATTATGAACTTTTATATATTTGAGACATATAATATTTTATTCGTTCCTTTTTAACTGTCATGTTTTAGAGTTTCACTTGAATTAAGGGAGTGTTATTTGGACATAAATATAAGTAGGACTAAATTGCTCCTGTTGGCTGATTTTTTATTTTAGAGAAATTGAGAGCACGCCAAAGGAGGGGTCCTTAAAGTTTAACCTGACTTCTTCAAGACAATTTATGGATCCCCTTGCTCTTTTACCACAATTTGCTTGGATTTCACAAATGAAACTTACTTTTGAAAATAAAGAGACTATTAGAGCAATTTTAAAGGGAAATTGTATTGATCTCAAAGCTTAGTACAATAACTAAAGTAAACAGAGCTATTTGTAAATTAAAGACAAAGATTGGCTAATGATGAATTTGTAGATTAGTGTAGAGGTAGTAGATGATTCGTCCCCATTATTGGATGATGACCCTCTCTATTTATACTGCTAGAATTCATTTCCTCAAATAATTGTCACAGCTCAGATGTCTTCAGTTTTAGAAATTAAATTCATGCAGTAAACTCTTGTAACTCCAGATGCTCTTTCTCCCCAAGCAAGCAACGAACAGTCACTTTTGGATTTTTCCAACTGTTATCCTCCACGCCTTTACAGATTGGACCTCCTTTACTTATTTGGGCTTTTTAATTTTTAATCATATTAAAAATAATAGGCTTCTAATTTTTAACCCAAAATTCAATTTGGGTCCCCCCCCCCCCTGTGTTGTTAGCTTGGGCTAAACCCAATACTAACAAACATGTAAGCAAGCCCATTTAAGCCCATAGCACATAGAGGCCCACTTTCTCATATATAAACACAAAGAAATGACTTTTTCTTTATCCAATTTCTTTCAACCATGCCTAGACCCAAATTAAAATTTGGTGAATTTTATGAATATTATTGGAGAGCAATTGCTCCTCATGAGGCTCGAAAAAACTGAAAAACTAGGAATAAGATCAACCCCATAAGGATCATTTGGACAGAATTTTAGAAAGAGGTAGATGAGCTAAAAAATACTATGGTCCTAAGTCATCTTCATCTGCTCAAGAATACTCTCCAAAATCACCAATTCAAAACTCAAATCCCCAAAACCAAAATTTGAAATTTTCAATTAATGAGCATTTATCTACACCCAACAGCCACTAATCCTCAATTCTCCTAAATTTTTCTCAAGAATTAAATTTCCAAGTAAAAAATCCCCAAGAAAAAAATCCATCTGCTAAAAAACCACCCAATACTTCAAAATTCTCTCAAGACAATTCTCCTTTATTTCCTCCTTCAATTGAATACTCAGATTTTTCAAATTTAAAAATCCTCCAAAAATCCCAAATCCCTAAATTCTCATTTTCTTAACGATTTTTCCCATTTTCCTTGTTCTTTTTCTTCCTTTCCGATCACCAACTCCACCGCCGGACAGTACTAATTGCCTTCTTCTTTCAAATCGCCACCCATTGAAGTCGAGTAGCCTCCATCACTCGCCAGCAATGACAAGCAGCCTCCACCACTCACCAACGACATCGAGCAGCCTCCACAGTAGCAGTACGTGTTGAGCGCCATCAACTCGAAATAGTTTGCTCAACCAGCAGCGCATGACGAGTAGCGAGCTGATTCGTGCACCACCAAGAAACTAGTTGCGGCTTCAACTTGCGACGAGTCAAACAACAACAATCAACCTGACGTTGTTGCTCCATGTCATACCAACCCAAAACAGCAGCTCCTTCTTCCATTACCCAGCACACACCAAGAAAAGGCTGCCGTCCCAACTGATTCAGGTTTTAAAAAGTGTTGTTTCAAGCAAAATCTTCTCCATTGCTTGGTTTTGCTCTCTTCTTAAATCATTCAAGCAAGTTTAAAGTACTGTCCCAAGACAAATTCTTCTCTAAAGTGTATTTCAGGAGGAAGAAAAGAGGTAATTTATTTGCTTTCTTCCTTGTTTTCCCCTTTTTTCAAAAAAAAAAATAAATTGCTTGGGAATTATTGTGTTTTGATGCTCATTCATATGGTTTTGGTGATTTATGGCTTGATGCTTGAACAATATACTTGCTCTTTGAATGTTTAGCCAAAAATTGAATTTATTTTGGCTTTGATAGTATTAGTTTTAACCAAAACAGACAAGCATAAAGAGGATATATAATGTACGAAACTGTACCTTACCGCGAGGGCATTGCCCCCACACCCTCAATAATGTAATTGTAACCTTTCAATTAAATTGATAAAGCCTCAAAGGACAAATGTTGTTGCTTCACTTCGCTCTACGAAGCGACGACATTTGTCTACTAGCCACAAGCTAATATTAATTTTAATCACTTGATGAACTTTGAGGTAAACTTAAATCATTTATCTAGCCAAATGTCTATTAATTGATAAGTTTGGCTATCTCCAAAGATTTCATTTACCTTATGATATTTGTGGCGTGGTAGGATTTTTGCGCAAAGTGTATTTGGCTTCATTTTGACAAGTTCATGCCAAAATATATTTTGAATTTCCAAATTTGCATGGATCATCATCTTGAATTCTTGGAGCATTTTAACCAAGTGAATTTAATTTTTCTCTGGTCATGTCTTTTAACCAAATGTAATCCCCATTTTCTTGATCACTTAGCTCTAACAAGAGTGATAAAATCAAAAAATCAAAATTTGAAATTTTGATTTTAAGAATTAATTCCCCTCAAAAGAAAAATTCACTCCATGTTTCTTTGGCCATATGTTGGCAACTTATGCCAAAAACCACCATAAGTATGTTCATCACATATTTGGGCTACTCTCTAAGACTTGTGCTTCTTTCAATGTTTGGAGATGTAATGAATGCAAACATGCATATTAGCCTAAAATTTTAGTTCATTTGGCCTTGGCTTTTATTTTGGCAAATCTCATGCCAAAATTTTATTTTTTCAAAGTCTATGAAATGTCATTTAAATTCCTTAATGCATTCACCAAGCCAAATTAATTTATTTCTAACTTGGCCATATAATCCCATAGCTTGAGAAAATTCACTTGACCCAATATTTATGCCAAAATAATTCCATCATGAATGCATTTTTCGGCTTCCCTTCAAGATTGTACATTTAATGCTATTTAACTGAAAAATTATTTATTTTGGTTCACATGCTCTTTGTAGAATTTTTATTTTGGCGAAGTCAAGCCAAAATAATTCCACACCTTTAATTTGAACACTTAGCCAAATAAACTCTTCTTAGATTTGACTTTAAGCTTGCAAATGCCTTGTTTGCTTGAACATTAGAATGAAATTCAAATTTTAATTTCTTGCTAGTCTTTCATTCTTAAATCTCAAAGGCACTCTTAGCCAAAAATTTACTCATGGCTTGTCTTTCTTTCAACCATATGGCTATTTACCAAATACTTACATGTCTAAGGAAGATGTCAACCTAGCTATTCACATAGCCAAATTATTTTAGCCAAAAAATGCCGAAATTTTAATATAAAAATATGAAATTTGGCTTAAATTTCAAGCACCAATTTTTTGCTTTTATCTTCATCTTGATGTGGTCAATGCTTAAATCCTGGTCGTAACCATATGTATGTTAGTTTATAGGTCACAACATCAATGCTAACTTCTTAAGCCAAAAATAAATTTTACCATTTTCTTTCAAGTTAGCTTGGCATGTAACTGGTGTTTAACCTCTTGGTCTCTTCCTTAACCAAGATCTACTCATTTGGCTTGTTTTATCCAAGCATTTAATTTGGCAATTCTAACTTCAGCATAGGGCCATTCTTTTTGCCAAAATTTGTCTTCATGCATGTTCTTTAGAGTAAATAATATTGTTTTTAGGTCAATAATCTAATTAGCTTAACTTTGGCCAATATTTTTATGCTCAACTATTTAAACTAGCCAAATTTATTTTAATCAAAATATTAAAATTTTGGTTTCAATTTGCCAATTTATTTTTGGCACCTAGCATCTCTTCTTTAAACATTCACGAATCTTTCTAAAACAAGTAGCCAACAAGTAGACCATATTTTGCCTTTAGCCCATAGTTTAAGTGGCTTAATTTTGGTCAATTATTCTTCAAAATTTTATTGGCCTTCACCATTTTTCCTTAAGGAAATTCAAGAATGGCATTAAACTTGGTCATTTTCAAACATCAACCGAATTGTACATGCATTTGTTGATAAATTTGCAACATTACTTTTTCTATTTTGGCATAAGGTGCCAAAATAAAGTTAAGAAAAATAAATATAACTTCTTAGCTCTTCAAAAAAAAAAAACAAGAATCTTAATCTAAGGACGATTTTGGCTTTGATAGCCAAAATACAATGCAAATTTTACTTTAATTATTTCTTGCACTTGTTTTTGGCTATTTTAGCCAAAAATTAATTTCCTTTGTACAATGCTTCTCCTTTTTAAATATTATTTTCATGGCCACTTAATTTTTGCCTCTTTTGATAAAATTTAAGAATATTCTAGCAAATTTTTCATGGACCTAATTTTCAAAGCTTACTAAAAAATGGCCAAATAAATTTAAATCTTAGGCTAAAAGTTATTTTAGCCTCTTCAAGCCAAAATGGATTTGTCTCATATTTTCTGAATTCTATACCTTTTGCCTTGAGGATAGTCATTAAGATGCACTATCTCCTCCTTTAAGATTGTTCTTTGAAATTTATTTTTGTAAGATACTGCCAAAATTTTAATCTCCTGAGACTTATTCATTTAACTCCTTTGTACACATTATTTTTCTAGTTTACCAAATTTCTTTCTTGTGCACATTCTACTTGTTTAGCTATCATTAGCTATAAGATACTAATGCACCAATGCAAATAAGCATGTGGTTTAGAAAACCACAATCACCACTATGTATTCTACAGAGCAAATTTATTTATTTTAGCCAAAAATAGCCAAAATAATGTCTATTTGTATATTTCATTATATCTTAGGCATTTATTATTCTAGTGCCAAATTAATAGAATATTTAGTCTTGATTTCGTGATTTATTTGCTTGAGAACTATACAAATACTTACATGCTCTTATTCTACTGTGTACCTCATAGACTTTTAATTTCACCGTGAATTCAACTTGTCTACCTCCTTCTCATCGCCTATTTATCTATTCTTAATGAAAATGAAATCCCAACCTTTAGGTGTATCAAGCCATTCTCAGGCTCCATAGGCTACAAACTACAATACTGCTGTGGACTATACAATAAAGCAGGTATTATTCATACCTTCTTGCTTTTACTTTTCCTTGTCAAACCTTCTGCTTATCCTTACAAAACATTTGTCATGTCTAGTTGATGGCTTTACGTTCTGCTCCGGCTCCTGAGCCTACTGTTCTTTCTGGGGAAGCTATGGATAACCTTAAGGTATGTCCTATTTTATTTAGCCATTTAAAAGCCAAACATCACTACCAAATTTTATTTCTCTTTCGTTCCTTCAATCATGCAATATTTTTGATTTCACAAGAAATGAAGCTCAAGATTACCAAGGATATAAAAGTAGGCCCTTGTCCAGACTTCCTTGATATTAGGTAAATGTTTTCAAGTACTTTATCCTTTCCTTTATCTTCATACCTAACTTGATTTGTAATTTTCAGGTACCTCTCATACAAAAGCAAGGCCAACACCCTTGTTACTTTATTGCCTCACCCTTCTAGTTCCATTCCTAAAGTAGGTCCTGCACTTCCCTACCTTGGATCTTCAGCTACAAATCTTATTTTCTTGAAGAATTGCAAAGCTGCACCATCTTATTCCAAGTCTTAGGTATGTTCTTCCAATAAGTGGAATAAATGGGTTGACAGACTTACCCCCAAATACAACCTCAAGTGGGATATACTTGGCATTTCCCAGTTTATCAAGATGACATTGTAGCCCATTACTTACCAGCCCTCACTTCTATCAGCTGCTCTTAGGTTCTGGTCCCCAACAGAAAATAAAGATAACAGAAAATAAGAAAAAAATAAAAAAAAATAAAAAATAAAAAAAAGGAAAAAATAAAATTTTTGAA
>CATIWM010118151.1:0-42331 GCA_949671775.1 Mallotus repandus | reverse complement strand
TGAATTCTATTGATAATAATGATATACAAAAGCTAAAGCAATATCTCTTAAATAGAAACCCTAAAACAAATCCTAAACAAACTAGAAAATAGGAGTTCTATTTTAAATAAACTAAGAAATAAGAGTTCAAACCTAACCAAACTAGGAAATAAGACATTTAAGGCAATTAAAACACAAATTTGCCTTTTTGAAGGCCTAAACATTCGAATTTGCCCTAAAAATAATGGGCATCACAAGCAAAGCTTTTGAAATTAAATCGTTGGCCTGTTCCAGATCAAACTAGCCTTTGGAATAGCCAAAATTCGAAACTTCAAAGTTGTAGTTATTTACGAAACTGCCACTACTACAATTTTTGAAATTTATCTAGGAATCTAATTGCTTGATCTTGTATGACTCTATCCGCATCGATTAGTCGGAAATGCAGGCTTGGACAAGAATTGTATGGGAGAAATATCTCCAATATTTCAAGAATTTTTAGCTTTTCCTATACTTATTTCTTACTGTATGGAGTCAGTATCGTTAGATATAGCTATCGAACATGTATAGTCATTTTAGAGAGCTATCACTCCCTCGTAGGGTCACCACTCCCTCGTACTATCCTTACTCGAAGTATGCGCGATTGAAACAGTAATTTTTCTCTACCCAAGAAGAATAGGACAATAACTCCCCATCAATATTGATGGATGGTGGCTGTGAGGATTCAAATTCAAAACCTCTATAATTTTCTCAAGTAAGAATATCAATCAAACTATTGATATTCTTGGAGTTTTGTAAGTTTCTTTCTTAATGTTCTTATTCTGTTTTTTGCTTTTTTTTTTTCATCAGCAGACACAATTCTCAAACCAAAAAAAGGTTTTTTTTTTTAAGATACTTGCCACTGTAAGATTTTCTTTTTTCTTGATGTTATGGACTATTTGTTTATAGTGTTAATGCAACTTCGCTCTTATACTAATTGATCCTAGGACTGGGAGCAGGGAAGGTTGTTTTCATTGGAAGAACAGATTGATCACAAGCTAAGTTCTTGGGTCAAATTATGAGAAGGAGGATGTTTTCAGCTTCATTTTTCACTCTTACTCTTCATAGTCCCCATGTGCTCTTTGTATTTTTGCAGGTGGACTTCATCAGACATGAACTGCGAAACATTGAAGTTCCTATAATTCTGGTATGTTTTTCATTTGGTGAAAAAGGAATCTCATCATTTATCTTGGATAAATAGTTGTTCTACCGTTGCATGTGTAATCATAGCAAGTGATGATGCTGTTTCTTTGCTCATTTCATCTCTAGTTTCATGCGCTTCTTTACTTATTTCACCATCATCTGTTCATCCTGATAGTTTATTTAGTTATTTATCTTTAGTTTTGTGTTTGACAATTGATGCATAGAGGTGATCATAAACATTTTTATTGGGTTTCAGGTCCTCAATCCTCTCTGCCGGTAGTAAGTTTCTGTGTAGCATTGCTGGGAATGCTACCTAAGTGAGCTTAAGGTCGATCATGTTCTGCTGTTGAACCTGCTTGCAGTCTCTTGCCGCAGGTATAATCTTGTTTCTTGCTCTAGATGCAAGTTTTGCCTTCCTGTATTAAAATATACTCGATTCCACTTCTTTAATCCAATGAATTTATGACTCTACATATCAGTCTGATGGCATTTGCTGCAGAGGGTTTTGTCTTCTACAAGTAATGGTAAGCATCTTCCTCAAAACCAATATCAGAATCATGATTAGCTTCAAAATACTCTTTGATTTGCAGTTAATCATTCAATTTTTTTTCCTTTTATCTTTTAGGATGGTACTTAATTAATTGATTTGTTCGCAACAGATTTCAAAACAAGTTCCTGACACTGCTCTATCAATTGAAAGAGAAGGTCATACTCATTGTTTCTCTTGCACTGAAGTTGGCTCCATATGGGTAACCCTTACTTTGGTCTGAGTAGAATGCAAGGTTTCACTATATTAATAAAATAAGTACTATATATATTTGTTCTTTTCTTTGTGAAGCTGTTGCTGGGTGACACTGTTGTTGTTGCGTCAATTCATTTTGTTAATCTCTAAAATAGTAAAGAATTTCTGGAATATATATTTGTAGAACTTCTTATTGGAAATCTGATGTAACTTCTAGTTAAAGACTTGTAAACTCTATCCATAAACACACGGAAAATTTCCGTGAGGAGCCCTGTCATTTTAGATAGGTTCTTATTTGACGTGTGATGTTCCTCACGATCGTGATTAAAATTATTAGGGATCCTGTGACTTTCAAATAACTTTATCTTTGCTCATTGATTACGACTTTAATTCTAACTTGAATGCATTATTATTAGACTAAAATTGACTGTTAAAGTCGAAACTAAAGGTAATTAGAGATTGATCATGCAGAAGTCAACAATTGTATGTATGATTTATATACACGTCTAATATTTTTTTTAATTATTCACATGTAAAACATTTGGTATAGATGTCATAAATTGGGTCATTGCATATA
The DNA here is from genome assembly GCA_949671775.1 of Mallotus repandus. Lineage (NCBI taxonomy): Eukaryota > Viridiplantae > Streptophyta > Magnoliopsida > Malpighiales > Euphorbiaceae > Mallotus > Mallotus repandus. Next base: position 39,854 of record CATIWM010118151.1, on the reverse strand, counting down.
ATACATCCCATATAAGCAAAAATCTTACTAAATATATATGAATGGAACTAGTTGGTCCTGAAAATTCTTAAGAATTGTTTCTTTGTTCTAAAGCTATTAATGGTATAATATCATTTCTTTATCTTTATGGGTTGTTTAACCTCGCCAAAAGACCTAAAATTCAATCACGGAGTTTTTTTTTTTTTTTACGGCAAATCACGGAGTTAATTATACTGAATTCAAGGCTTGTTAAAATGAAGATATGTCTAAGGGGTCTTGAACGAAACTTTTAAGTCAAACTCATCTAATTTAAATTTTGCCCATTAAACTTTGACTAAATTTCCCAGTTAACCCAAAAAAAAAAAAAAACCTTTTGGCCCAATTTCATCCAGCACTTGTGAATTTAGCATTATGTTGGCACTTGTGCAGTTCAAAAAAATTGTTCTTAATTAGTAGAAAGTTATTTTCGTTTAAGTTATAAATTTAAAATTTAGTATATTTAATTGTGTTAAATTAGTTTTTAAAAGAATTTTATTGCCGTTGATTTTTTTTGGGTTAAATTAAATTAGTTAAAATTCAGTGAATTTTGAAAATTAGTGGATTAAAAAAAAGTGACCACAGTGGAATTATATTAATAATGAAGTTTTAAGACTTTTTGTTATTTTTTAACATATTATTTTATAATTCATAATTCATCGAAAAATAAAATTAAGTTATTGAACATTCTATTCATGGCACTTAATTTAATGCAAAAGCCATGTACATTAATACAATCATCTCAATTACGTACTATAGATCATAAAAATAACTAAAATTTACGGTGGAGAGGCAAATTAGGCCAAATTCTTGACCCAGCTGCACATAAAGCTTATTTTCATTCACAATGCCCCATTTCACTAAAACAGAACAGAATCAGAATTTTGACTGCAGAATCTCAAGATTATTTGGCAGCTGGTGGTATTAGCTTAGCTTGTGCATATAAATGTACTATCCGTGACTTTTGATTTTTGGATCAGAAATCAATGATTAATTAATTGACAACCTCAATTGGGCTAATATAAATATGATAATATACTGCTCTCTATATTCTTAAATAATTGTCGTTTAAAATTTATTCACATAGATTAAAAAATGTATATAATATTTGTTTAAAATATTATACTACCCTTATAATAATTATTAACTTTATATAGAGTTTCAAAATGAATAGATATCTATTTAATTAATTTTTTTATATTAAATATGGGTAAAATAGAAAAAAATAATTAACATGTATTGATAATTTAAAATGATAATTATTTAAATATAAAATTAGACTTTTAAAATAATAGTTATTTAGAAATAGAAAAATATAATATTAATGAACAAAACCATTGATAATTTATAGTATAGTACATGTATGTGGGTGTGTAGACAAAAGAATGAACAAGTGGAACGGTGGTGCACATGGGCACTTTCAATATATATTGGCTTTGCTTAGGGACAAATAGAATTAAATACCAAATTTGTTTATTACTATGATGAAACATTAGAATTTTTCATGCAAGGACATGTGATTGATTATTCTAGTCAACAACTCTCAACTTGGCTTCTGTCTCTCTATCTTCACGAATGGACATGTATTATATATAAAACTTGTACATTACAATCATGCATAGAAGCATCACAACAAACAAAACACTTTTGTGTTAAGCAACAAAACTCAGTGCTACCTCTTGTTTCCTATCTGAAGTTTCCTATTTTATGTCCATTTTTCTTTTGTTTCACACTCTATAGAAATTTTCTTTTTTGTTTTCTTTTGTTGTGCTTTTGGTCAAGGACAGTACTATTAACTCAAATCAATTTTTCTGAATTTATCTTTTAAATTCGATGAAGCACCAATCTCACGCTCGGTTAAAAAAAAGAATTTAGATTGAGGGTGGTCGTAAAAATTCATTATTTTTTGTCAATGTGAATGTGCCAAATGGATTTTATGTGGTAATCGCCGGAATGTGTATAAACTTTAAACGATATATATGTAGAATAAATTGAATTTTGTTATAAATTAATTGATTATGTAGTATATGAATTGAATAGTGTTTATAAGTATTTATATGTTCATAAAATGCCATTGCAGATCAAGAGTCTGAGTATCAACTCTTAATTCAAGTGTTAGCATCGCATGTAAGTATAGGGGGCTCGATCATTGGTGTAATTTAGACAATTATCTCATTTTTATAGATAAATTAAAATGTGTTCCTATGTTTTCCATATGACATTGAATTCATAATAATTCATAAAAAGTTTGCTTCCCCAATGTAAAAAATGCTGGATATAGAAGCCTAGCACAACACTAAATTTTACCTAATAGGGAACTGTTTTTTTTTTTAATAATGTTTAAAATTTAAATCGGAATATATGCAATCAGTCAGTATTAAATAAATTATTGTAATATTTTTACTAATTTTTGTAATCATATCCGAATTGAACTAAATTAGTTAATGAATTTAAATATCTAAAAGAAATAAAATAATTTTTTTTTTAAAATTACTAGCTATTTTGTTTCTAAATTGCAAAATAAGTAGAGATTATATACAATTTATATACACTTTCCTATTTATTCATCTATCTACACCACATTATTATTTATGACTAAAATGAAAATGAAATTTTGTCCAGACTTTTTTTTTTCTTTTTGTGTACAAATAAGTACCATACAAAAGACAGGCCAACTCATGACTAAAATGAAAATGAAATTTTGTCCAGACTTTTTTTTCTTTTTTTTTTCCATGAAAACGTCAAAATACTAATTTGTATTTGCAGAATTGCAGTACAACACATACGTGGATCAATTTAGATTCAAGTGTACTCTAGCTTCCTTTTTGTTTTAAGATTATAATATTTTTTTTATTTGAAAGCCAACATATATATTACATACACTTAGTTTAATTTTACTTTCTATATAATTCATTTTGTTTTTAAAATTTCACTTTTCATAAATTCATATTAAAACTCGTGTTTGATAAAATAAAAATTTCTAAATATTTATCTTTTAACAACTAATTTAATATAACTATATATTATATATAATTTATATTTAAAATATTGTTTAAAAAATAATTTATATCAGCTAATCTAATAATAGATGTGATTATTATTATTATTGTTATTATTATTATACTGGATAGGAAAGGAAGAGTCCAGCTACTTTGATGAAGACAAGCTTGTAATTGTAATTTTGCCAAAAATCACGAGTCATGAGTTTGGTGGTAGACAGCCAGGTGACTGGACTCTATTCTTGTTATTAAGTGCTAAAAAAGTTGTATGTTTCGCCTTTCCTTAACTTAAGGCAGCATTCCTATGAATGTTGACCATCAAACTTTAACTTCACCCATTTTTACATATATATATGCATATTTTTTATAAAAAAAATTGAGTTTAATTTTTTATTTATAAATATTAATAGAAATTGATATTTTTCAAGTGAATGATTTACAAAAAATTCTCTATATAACTCTAGATCTTATAAACACTATTGGTAAACGATTCCTAATTAGAAAATTTAACTTTAATAAAGGTGTTCTAATTATTTTACAAGTTACACTTAATATTTATATATTTTTTATTATTTTATTTTTTTGTTATTACTGACTTAAACATAATAGCAGACCATAAAATAAGATTTTTTTTGCGAAGTTAGAAATTGAATCCACACTTTTTTTAACCATATATATATATCATATCATATCATATTATAATGTCTATCATATTATCTATTATATTATATTTCATATCATATCATAATATCTACCATAGCCGTGGTTTAAGGCAAGGTGATTCTCTTTCACTCTACATCTTCATTCTTATTTCGGATGTTCTTTATAAGATGCTATTGGATGGTCTAGCTCATAACATGATTTGAGGCTACAAAATAAAAAAGGTAGTCAAGCCTTCACCCATATCCAATTTGCAGATGATATGTTATTATTTGGTAAACCAGAGATACAAGAGGCCGAAACCATTAAAACTATCTTAAAGCAATACAGTGAAGCTTTGGGTCAACGACATAATCCAGGTAAGTCTGGTTTTCTCTTCAATGATAACATGCCTTTATCAATAAGACATAGAATTGCCGTAATCCTAGGAATAAATGAAGAAAAAGGTCTGACCAAGTACCTCGGTGTGCCGATAGAATGGGGGCAATCAAAGGTGAAGTTATGCAACACAATTTGTGCTCAGGTACTTCAAAAGGTATATGGATAGGCAAAATCTCTTTCTCAAGCGGGAAAGGATGTTATGATAAAGGCAATTATAAAAGCAATTCCCACTTATTTGGTGTTAGTGTTTAAATTGCCAAAAGTTGGAAAGTATGACTAATAACTTCTGGTGGACTCAGGATGTACTTAAAAAAAATTCATTGGGTTGCTTATAAGTGTCTCACAAAAAGGAAATCAAATGGGAGATTGGGTTTTAAAGAACTTGAAATGTTCAATCAAGCTCTTCTAGCAAAACAATGTTGGCGTGTTTTGAACAACCTAAACTCTTTGAGTGCAAGACTCTTGAAGAGTATATATTTTCCCCATTCATCATTCATGGAAGCTAGGAGGGGAAATCGACCATCGTGGTTATAGGCTAGTTTGCTAAGTGGCAAAATCTTGATTAAGAAGGGCAACAGGTGGAATGTTTCTTATGGGTAGTTGGTTAGTGTTTGGGATGATAAATGGGTCCCGAACCACCCCCATTTTAAAATCCAATTAAATCCTCTGCCCAACTATCGTATTATGCTTGTGAAGGACCTTATTAATAACCATAATCAAAATTGGGATATGAGCAAACTAGAACTGATGTTCAACCAGGCAGAAGTGGAAGCAATACAAAGAATCCCGGTGATGGACAGGAATGGGTGTGATCATCTAGTGTGGGACTTCGACAAAAAAGGCAACCACTCGGTGAAGTCTAGTTATCACATTTTAAAGGAGGAAAAAAGGAGTGTGGAGATGGAAAACTCTCAATCTTCATCAGTAGTATTGCCAAACTAAAATTGAAAGGTAGTTTGGGGTTTGAAAATCCCAAATAAAATTAAATTCTTTGTTTGGAGATGTATAAGAAATGCCATAGCTACAAGGTGGAACTTGATGCGAAGAAAATGTCAAGTGGATTCCCAATGTCAACTTTGCAATCAAGAAGTTGAAATGATTGAACATGTTTTATTCCTCTGCCCAAAGGTTAAACCAGTGTGGTTCGACTTTAATTTGTGTTACAAGCCTATAGAGGTGGGGTTTTCTTCATTTAAAGAGTAATGGAAAGATGAACTTGGTTTTCTTAATAGAGATGATAGTGGCAATATGCTTGAATTAGCAATGATTATCTGTTGGCAATTATGGAAACACTAAAATGCTAAAGTTTTTAGAGGAGAAGATTTTGATCCTAGGCTTATCATAGATAGAGCCTATACACAATGGCAATAATGGATTTTAACTACTTCTCATTAGTCCAGAAATAATGACAGTAGAGAAAGCACTTAAAGAAATTCGCACTGGATTCCTCCGGAAATGGGAAAGTTCAAAGTGAATTGTGATGCTAGTTTCTTATAAGCGAATGGATCAGGTCAGGCTGTGTTTGTGTGTAAGGATTATCAAGGTTCCATTGTTAAAGCTCAAGGTAGGTCTCTAAAATGCAACTCCCCTAAAATTATTGAATGTATAGCAGTAAAGGAAGCATGTTGTTTCGTTAAAAACTACAATCTGGCCAATACTGTCAGGCGATTTTCGCAAGTGTACGGATCGAACAAGTAATATAATGATAAGTAGAGTATCGTTCCCACGGGGAAGGAGTAATTTCTAGCACTAGTTATGGCTATGTATTCTATGAGCTAATACAATCAATGATTAATGGTGAATGTTGAGCTAAAGATAAGATAAAACGATAAAATTTACTAAAAGGAAAAAATCAGGATTAAAAACTAGAGCTTGGAATTCGCTCGCCAGGCACTTACTCGGATTACAGGATTCAATCTAGACAATCTATTTATCTCAATCAAGGGTAGCTTGTATTGTAGTTCCTGAGGCTTCTCTCAAAGTCACTCAGGCATATCTAGATTAAACTTAGCCTACTCTCATGGTCTAATGAATAACCTAGATTTATTAAGTTCTTTAACAAACTATTTCTCCCTGAAGGGCTTGTCTACTCTCATGATCAAGGATCCTCAGTGATTTAGATTTTATGAGCTAGTGAAATGTGCAACTCTCGTTGTCACAGAATCACCCACAGACATGCATTCAGTTAGGCCTTTACTAAACACAAGCAAGAAAGCAAAATCTAAAGCATTGATTGGTAAAAATAGATTGAAATGAATAGAATCCAAATAAGTAGTAATCCTGGCTACACGATTCCAAACTCTATAAAGACTTAGCCAGACATAGTGTTAATCAAAACAACAGAGACAAATAAAACAGTGATAATCTTCTCTCAGAACAATGTCTCTGGATATCCTGTCTCTCTCTGCTTCCTTTGGCAGCTAGGGTGTTCTCAAGTGTCCTCTCCTGTCCCTAAAATTAGGGTTTTAGATGCCTTATATACTTTAGTAATTATGAGCACGGGGCGGGAATAAGTTGCACGGACCGTGACTTGAGAAAGTTCCGCACACGGGTCCTAGACACGGAGCGTGTTGCTGACCCGTGCGCAAGGATGGCTACTGGACCAAATTTTGCGGAGAGAGGCTTGGCCCTCACGGGGCTTGCGCGGAACTAGCACGGACCGTGTCTGAGAGAAAGACGCACACGCCTCTCTGCATGGTCCGTGTTGAGCACGCGGGTCTCTGCACGGTTCGTGCTGATCGCACGGGTCGCGCAGAGACTTGTGCTGCTGGGCGCGGACACGGTTCATGGGGCTTGGGCCAGATTGAAATGGAAAATGGGCCTTGATGGTTCTGGGTCTTCCAAATAGGACCTAAATGGCAATAAATTCACAAAATTAAGCCCAATAGCAAAAAAAAAATTATTATTAAATAATGCACTGAATTAAAATAAAATATACAATAATAAAATTATAAACATCAATATTTATAATAAAAACTGGCATAAAATATATATATAATTATGAGTTATCAAATACGATCATTGAAACTGATACAAAGAGTGTTTTTGATGCTATAGAAGAAGCAATGTTGTTTGGTACATAAAATATTAAATGGGAAATCAAATCAGTGATAGAAGGGACATCCAAGGATTTTGGTGATAGCTTGTAGCGGTTAGGGACTAGCATTAAGTTCACACACAGGGAGGCCAATAAGGTTGTCGATTGGCTATCAAATCTAAAGTGTTATTCCATCAAAGTGACTTGTGGTTAAACAGACCTTAAGCCTTAACAAATTTGCTGATTGAAGACATGGCTACTTTAAGGTTGATGGCAAAGGAACCAGCTATTCTGGACACTTACTCTAGTTGTTGTGTTCTGTACCTCTATTTTTTTGGTATATAATGTGTTTTCTTTTGCTGTTGTTTTTGCTTGTTTGCTTTGGTTTTGGTTTTTTTTTCCAGTTGCTAGTGGTTGCTATGTAGTAACCTCATGGATACAGACTTAGGTTTTAGTCTGGATTTTGTGCTTGTCCTCCAGCTTTTGCTGTTGTCTTATTCCTAATTTTTGTTTGTTATGGGATTTCCAAAAAAAATAAAAAAATCTATCATATTATCTATTATATTAACTATTATTATTATAGTCATATATATAGTGTTAAACTTGCCTACGATGATAATTAAAGACTTAAGTTTTAATATTGTACCGCTAGGATTTGAACCTAAAACCTCCAAGTTCTGAGGCCTTCGTCTTGACCAATTCATCTAGGCCTCATGGCGAATCCCCACTTTCACATCTTTTTTTTCCTCTTTTGTAATCCATATTCAAATCTTTGTTCAACTGCAATCCCAATATTCATAGATTAAAGATTAATTAATTTATTTGAGCAATTAAAAATAAAAATCTGTTAAATCAACTTGATGAGCCCATAAGATTTGAATATAAAAATGAAGCAAATGTCCAAGTTTGCTGCACCACCACAAGACTTAAATTTCGGTGCCTAACTTAGTTAAAAGAAGAAGGATTTTATTTTTTTTAATGCTCACTAATGCCTATGTAAAGGCATCAAGATGAGTGAAAAATACACAAGCAACATACAAGCTCAAGTAGTAATTGAGAGCAAAGTGAGAAAGTTGAGTGGTTGTGGGTGAGTATTGTGTGAGCAAGTGAGTAATCTCCTTGTGAAGAAAAATTTATAGAGAGTGGGTTATCTCCTATATTAAATGAGAATTTTATTGTATTCTCATTGGGGTATAGAGAGAAATATTTTGTAACTCCTATTATTTTTATAGTGAAATTCTTCTAGTCTTGCCCGTGGTTTTCCCCGATTTGTTTGGGGTTTTCCGTGTAAAAATTTGTGTGTTCACTTTCTCGTTGCTATTGTTAGATTTAGTTATCTTGAATTATTATGCTATTAAAATTACTTGTCCTGATAAAATTTTGTCTAAGGAGTGCAATTTTTAAGTGGAACCATTGTGACCCACCACTATTTCCTGGAAATTTATCTTGGGTGATTTTTAGTACAATTGTTTAGACTCTAATCACTTGTGCAATAGTTTTGTTCCATACTTTTCTTCAATTTATTATTTAAATTATTTTAGCTGTAATTTGCTCTATAATATTTACAGTCTAATCCTCAATTTTTATAATAAGTGGTATCAGAGCATCTGGTTTGTGAATAGTAATAGAAGCAATGGCTGTAAAATATGAGATTGAAAAATTTAATGGGAGAAATTTCTCACTGTAGAAATTAAAGATGAAGGCAATATTGAAAAAGGATAATTGCTTGACAGCTATCAGTGAAAGGCTAAAAGAATTCACAGATGACAATAAATGGAATGAGATGGATGAGAATGCTGTTACAGATCTTCATCTGGCATTAGCAAATAAGACAGATGAGATACTGTCAAGTGTAGAAGAAAAGAAAAGTGCAAAGGAAATTTAGAATCAGCTCACCAGACTCTATGAGGCCAAGTTAATCCACAACAAAATTTTTCTTAAGAGGAAGCTTTACACTCTTCGGATGGCAGAATTTACTTCAGTGACGGAGCATATAAATACTCTGAATAATTTATTTTCTCAACTCACATCGTTGGGATATAAAGTAAAGGCAAATGAATGTGTTGAACTTCTACTTCAAAGCCTGCTTGATTCATATGATCAACTCATCATTAACCTGACAAATAAATTTTTCTCGGATCATCTAGTCTTCGATGAAGTTGCAGCTGCTGTCCTGGAGGAAAAAAGCAGGTGCAAAAACAAATAAGACAATATGATGAATTCGCAACAAGCGAAGGCTTTAGTGGTGATGAGAGGGAGATTAACGGAACCTGACTCTAGTGGGAGGTAGAGACAAGGCATGTCAAAATCAAGAAGCAAGAAGAATTTTAAATGCTACAACTGTGGCAAAAAGGGTCACTTGAAGAAGGATTATTGGAGTCTAAAAGATTCCAAACCTCAAGGAGATATTGCAAGTATATTAGATGATGGCTTTGCTCTCTGTAATAAAGTGACGACTTATGCATATAGAAAGAAATTTTTTGATGTGTGGATTCTTGACACAACAGCTACCTGGCACATGACCGGTCGAAGAGATTGGTTTTCTCATTATGAACCTATCTCAGAAGGACCAGTGCATACAATTGATGATCATCCTTTGCAAATTACTGGTATTGGAACCATCACATTAAATATGTATGATGGCAGAATTCACACTATTCAAAATGTGTGGCATATTGAGGGCTCAAAGAAAAATCTACTGTCTATTAGAGTAATAGATGATCTCATGTGTAGGGTTAAAATTGAAAATGGAATTATAAAAATAATTCAAGGCGTGCTCTTACTAATGAAGCATAAAAGATAGCTACAAATTCATATTTCCTGCTAGGAGAGACTTTCCAGGAGGAAGAAACATGTGTTGCTTCAGAAGATTCAAGTGAAAAATTTGTGATGGCATGGCACTGTAAACTTGGCCATATGTTAGAACAAAGAATGAAAATTCTAGCCGAGCAGAAGCTACTCCCTAGTCTCACAAAGGTATCCTTACCCTTTTGTGAGCATTGTGTTATAAGTAACCAGCACTGTGTGAAGTTTAACACATCTAATTCTAGAAGCAAAATCATTCTAGAATTGGTTCACTCTGATGTGTGTCAAGCGCCAGTACCGTCCCTAGGAGGAGCAAAGTACTTTGTGTCCTTTATTGATGACTACTTTAGGAGATGTTGGGTGTATTCTATCAAGAGGAAAACTGATTTGTTTGAAGTCTTCAAAGTATTCAAAGCGCGGGTAGAACTTGATTCTAGAAATAAGATCAAGTGTTTGAGGACAGATGATGGAGGAGAATATATCAGTGAAGAATTTGATAAATTTTTTAAGCAAGAAGGCATTAAAAGGCAATTTACCATAGCATACACTCCTCAACAGAATGGAGTGGCAGAGCGGATGAACAGAACCCTATTAGAAAGAATAAGGGCAATATTGGGAGCTGCAGGTCTGGAAAGTCATTCTGGATAGAAGCAGTTAACGCCACCTATTAAATAATAAATAGGTTACCATCAACTGCAATTGAGTTAAAGATACCTATGGAGATGTGGACTGGTAGGCCTGTTGATTATTCAAACCTCTATATATTTGGAAGCCCTGCATACGTGATGTATAATGCCAAAGAAACTACAAAGTTGAATCCAAATTCTAGAAAATGCATATTCTTGGGATATGCAGAAGGAGTTAAGAGGTATCGCTTATAGGATCCCACTGCCCATAAGTTCATCGTCAGTAGAGTTATGATGTTTGCAGAAGATAAGCTACAAGAAAAATGTGACAATAGCACATCAAATGACAATTCAGAGGCTATAACTATACAGATGGACCAAAAGGATTCTTCTGAAGCAGAATGAGAAAATGAAGAATAAAAACTAGTTGAGTCTGAAGAAACTGGAGTTCGACAGTCAACTCATGGCAGAAAAGTACCAGCTTGGCATTTTGATTACATTATGAAGAGTAATATTGCATACTGCTTTCTAACAGAGGATGGAGAGCCATCAACTCTTAAAGAAGCAATGGAGAGTCCTGAAGCATCTCAGTGGATGGCAGCAATGCAAGAAGAAATAGAAGCTCTGCATAAGAATCAGACTTGAAAACTTGTGTCGTTACCACAAGGAAGAAAGCCAATTGGAAATACATGGGTTTGCAAGATCAAACGTAATAGCGATGATCAAGTGGAGTGGTATCGTGTAAGATTGGTGGTATGAGGGTATGCTCAGAAAGAAGGCATTGACTTTAACAAAAAAATTTCCCCTATGGTCTGACTTACAATAGTTCGAGTGGTCCTCGCGATGTGTGATACATTTGATTTACATTTAGAGCAATTAGATGTGAAAACTGTTTTTCTTTATGGAAATCTTGAAGAAGAGATTTATATGCTCTAACCATAAGGTTTTGAAGTACAAGGAAAATAGAACTTGGTTTGCAGGTTTAAAAAATGTCTATATAGCTTAAAATAGGCACTGAGGTATTGGTATAAGAGATTTGATTCCTTCATCATGAGCCTTGGATACAACAGACTTAATGTAGATCCTTGTGCATATTTCAAGAGGTTTGGTGAAAATTATTTCATCATTTTGTTGTTGTATGTAGATGATATATTGGTAGCAGGCCCCAACAAAGATCATATCGAAGAATTGAAGGCACAGGTGGCTAGAAAATTTGAGATGAAGGACTTGGGACCGGCAAATAAGATTCTAAGGATGCAAATTCACCGAGACAAAACTAATAGGAATATTTGGCTACTCCAGAAAAACTACTTGAAGAAAGTCTTGCGGCGATTCAACATGCAATATTGTAAGCCAATTTCAATCCCACTTCCTACTAATTTCAAGTTACCCTCCAATATGAGTCCTAATAGTAGAGCAGAGAGGATGGAAATGTCTCGAGTACCATATGCGTCAGTAGTGGGAAGTTTGATGTTCGTTATGATATGTACAAGACCAAACATTGCACATGCAGTGGGAGTGGTTAGTCGATACATGGCGAATCCTGGTAGAGAGCATTGGAACGCTGTGAAGAGAATCCTAAGATATATCAAAGAAACCTCAGATGTTGCATTATGTTATGTAGGATCAGACTTTATTGTCAAAGGATATATTGACTTGGATTATGCAGGAGATTTGGATAAAAGCAAATCCGTATCAAAACGGCAATCAGTTGTGGCTACATCAACAACGGAAGTAGAATATGTGGCAGCTACATAAGCCAGTAAATAAGCAGTTTGGTTGAAGATGGCAATGGAAGAACTCGGGCACAAATGAGAGAAAGTTTCTTTGTTTAGTGACAGTCAGAGTGCCTTGCATCTCGCAAGAAATCCGGCCTTTCATTCAAAGTCAAAACACATTTGAGTTCAGTATCACTTCATTTGCGAGAAAGTGGAAGAAGGAACTATCGATTTGCAGAAAATCCATAACAAAGAAAATCTAGCAGATTTCTTGACAAAAACTATCAACAGTGATAAGTTTATTTGGTGTCGATCCTCGTACGGCCTGAAGGAAACGTAAGCAACATGAAAAAGGCAAGATAGAAAGAATGGTGTGAAAATGTGATTGATCCTCAATCAAATCTTCAAGTGGGAGATTGTTAAATAAACTTGATGAGCCCACAAGATTTGAATATAAAAATGAAGTAAATGTCCAAGTTTGCTGCACCGCCACAAGACTTAAATTTCGGTGCCTAACTTAGTTGAAAGAAGAAGGATTTTGTTTTGTTTTTTAATGCTCACTAATGCCTATGTAAAGGCATCCGGATGAGTGAAAAATACATAAGCAACATACAAGCTCAAGTAGTAATTGAGAGCAAAGTGAGAAAGTTGAGTGGTTGTGGATGAGTGTTGTGTGAGCAAGTGAGTAATCTCCTTGTGAAGAAAAATATATAGAGAGTGGGTTATCTCCTATATAAGTGAGAATTCTATTGTATTCTCATTGGGGTATAGAGAGAAGTATTTTTGAACTCCTATTATTTTTATAGTGAAATTCTTCTAGTCTTACCCGTGGTTTTTTCCATTTTGTTTGGGGTTTTCCATGTAAAAATTTATGTGTTCACTTTCTCGTTGCTATTATCGGATTTAGTTGTCTTGAATTATTGTGTTATTAAAATTACTTGTCCTGGTAAATTATTATCTAAGGAGTGTGGTTTTTAAGTGGAACCATTGTGATCCCACCACCCTTTCTTGAGAATTTATTTATCTTAGAGTAATTTTTAGTACAATCATTTAGACTCTAATCACTTATGCAATAGTTTTGTTCCATATTTTTTTTAATTTATTATTTTAATTATTTTAGCTACAATTTACTCTATAATATTCACAGTCCGATCCACAATTTTTACAACAAAATCCAGCAGCTGGTACTAAAAAAATAAATTCCTCATGAGCTAATTTAATTGGTTACAGGTCCAGATCAGCTCGGCCTATCTAATCCAGCCAAGATAGTAGTAGTTTCTGGGTAACTTGATTTAGACCCGAACCCGAAAACCCTAATAAAAGAGCCGAATGGAGATAAACGGCCAAGATCATCTTGTCATAGATAAGTCATAACAGACAAGTGACAATATCACGCATAGACCCCATTATATAACACAAGAAAAGCATTTATATGACTCCTCCCCTCTTCGTCTTCCTCCACCCAGACTACCACCATGACTAGTCCATCAAAATCCTCATCCTTACTTCATATTTCATTAAAATCTTAGCTCTTCTTCTTCTTCTTCTTTTTCTTGTTATTGCTACTGTTACTGCTACTGCTGGTGCTAAATACAATGGCATCCACTAGCAAGAAAAAGCTCTGCCTCAAAACAGTCTCACTCAACTTAGGCTGTAACAGTTGCAAGAAACCAAATCTTTCCAACGTTTTCCAGCCAAAAAGAAAACCCAACAACACCACGACAATTTATCACAACCACCATAACCACCATCTATACTACTCACCTTCCACCTCGTCAAAAACCACCACCACCGCCACCACCACCCCTACTACTACGTCTCTATCTCCAGCCACCGACACTTCACTCCACAACTATTATGACACGACCAACAGGAACAATGTTCACAGGAAGAAGAAGATGATGAAGAACAAGAATAGAAATTCAAGAACTACTGTACAAGGATTGGGCAGAGTTGGAGGTGAAAGTGTAGCCGTGGAGAAAGATTCAGACGACCCATATCTTGATTTTCGACACTCAATGCTTCAAATGATATTAGAGAAAGAGATATATTCTAAAGATGATTTAAAAGAGCTTTTGAACTGTTTCTTGCAGCTTAATTCTCCTTATTACCATGGGATTATTGTTAGAGCTTTTACTGAGATCTGGAATGGTGTTTACTCTGTCAAATCATCTTCCTCCTCTTTCAACGCTACTACTAGTGATCTTGCTTATTCTTGCTCACCGCAGCAGCAGCAGCAGCAGCAGCACGACCACCACTACCAGAAGTTACATTATTTCTATGGATGATGATGCCTAACTATGTCACGTGACTTCTAAGTTTTTGGTGTTGCACGTGAAAGCGTCACTTGTGTTGTGTTTTTCCTTTTCTTTCTCTTTTGTTAGAAGCATTTTCTTGAAGTTGTAACTTGTACTAATTAAGTTAGAACAAGATGGTTAATTAGTGTGTAATAATATTATGTAGTGTGTGTAATAACATGTTTTTATCTAGATAATTATTAATTAATTTTCAGTGTTATTTCAGCCGGAGTGTTTAATTATCTGAAATACATGGATCATCGCCACCCACTAAATAATAATGAAAATTAGTTTTATATTCAATGTAATATATTAATATCTCATATTTGGGCTAAAAATATTTTTCATCGATATTTAAAATTTATTAAATTTTAATTAATTTATTTTAATTTTGAATGAATCATAAAAATGATAAAAAATTTTAATAATTAATTTAATGTTACTGCATGTATCAAGATTTAAATGTGAAATTTTGTTTAAGTAAAATAATTTTTTTTGTCAGTTGATTTTATCAATTGTTGGTAAAAAAAATACTTAATTCTCCTTTCAAATACAAATTGCTTCAAAATAATTGAAGAGAGTGAGCTTTAATTAAGTATTACTAATTATTTACTTAATTATATAAAAAATATTGTTTGACTTTCGACCACCATTGAAGCCGATTAATAAAATTAAATATTATTTAAGTGTGTCAATTGCTTTTCTCATGTTCCTTCCATCTTAAGAGCCAGACTCATTTGTTTCATTCATTTATTTCATGAAAAATAAAGATAGAAATTGAAATTAAAATAAGTGATTTTAATTTATAATATTTAATTAATTAAAATTTTATATAAAAATAAAATAAATTTTCTCATTAATAAAAACTTTTCATCCTCCTTATGGGAATAAAGAATGAATTATTATTTCTATAGAAATCAAATCAACCAAATTATAAATTAATTAAATATTTAAATATTATTATATATCATTAAAACTTATAAAATAAAATATATTTTTTAAAGCAATGAAATAATATATATAAATTAATAAAAATAATTATTTAACATATTTTTATATATAAATATTATTGATTACAATTCTGATTTTGATTTCAAAATATGAACCAAACAATTCTTATAATTTTCAAAATATCTACCCTGTTTTAATTGGAAAAGAAAGTCAATGTATTTTATTAGAATTATTTATGAAAATTAAGTCATTTTTCATAAATCGTTCTTTAGTGCAGAAAAATGAAAAAAATAGAGATACGTGCAAAATTTTAATCTATGATTAGACTTATTTTTATTTAAAAATTTATAATTTTTTCTTAACATTAATTTAGAAGTATATGATTTTATTTTTTAACACTTCAAGTCTATCAATTAATAGTATCATTATATTACAATAAAATTTAAATATAACTTAATAACAAAAATATTTGACAGATAATTTACCGTTAATATAATTACTTGAAAACTTTCAAAAGTATTATAAAACTATTTTAAAAATTAATATATATTTTATTTTTTATTTACTTTGAGTTTATTTTAGTTAGTTTAACATTATACTATTTGCAAATGATTTTATTATTAAATGATTCATATTATTTTCATATTACATCATATATTTTTAATAATATTTTTAGTAGAATTTTAGAATATAAATAAAATAAAATAATAAATCTTTGAATATTTAAAAAAAATATAATAATTTTTAAACGAAAAGTGTCTAACTTCAAAGTACTTTATTGTAGAAGGGTTTTAGATAGAAGAAAAAATAGAAGAGGACGGATGGGGGACTCTCTCCAAACCCTCATGTCGTTGCCCCCTCCTCCGGAAAGAAACTAAGATTCCGATGCATCTGGACAAAGGATTTCTCATTTTAACGGTGTTTATTTCAGCCATGCAGACCTCTTCTCAGGTTTCCAGTGCTCAAATCCTCATCTTGCGGGTCAAAGTCCCACTAATTTGGAGATTGTCAACCCTACCAAATCTTATGTAGCTGCAATTTCAGAACCTCTGTCAACAACATTTTCTTGTCCACAACGTAATGTCATACCCGGTGCTTATCAGGCGGTAAAAATCAACCCAGTGCTCAACCAAAAATGACTGGCCCTCTGTCAATATTCTCTAATTGGTAGAATGGTTTTAAGTAAAGGTGACTCTCCATGGACTTTGACAAAACTTAAATACAAGGTTTCCTCAGTTTGGAACCTTCAATCTCAATGACGGCTAATTTCTCTCGGATGGGGTTATTATCATATTTTGTTAAAATCTAATCATGACAATTGATTTAGGGACGAGGAACTCTTTCGCTCAAACCTAGAATATTTCACTTGCAACGATGGACCCTAGGATTTGATCCTTAAAAAGAAAAGTGCACATCTACCCAGCTATGGGTGAGGTACTACAGGCTGCCATGAGAGCTCTGGGATGCTCAAATCCTAGCTGACATCTCTCGGAATATTGGAGTTCCTTTGCGAATAGATCGTACTACTTTAGAGGGAGACTTTGGTCATTATGCAAGAGTCCTTGTTGATGTGGACTTGGCTAATCCACTGCAATATTAATTAATTTTAGACTGCGATGCTAATCTTTTTTATGTTGATATTTTTTACAAAAGCCTTCCTTCATTTTGCAGCACTTGTAATTCAATTAGTTATAGCTCCTCCACTTGTAGCCATAACAGTGATGTCCCCAAGCTTAACTCTTCAATCCCTCCTTTGGAATAGACCAGAGGATGATCTCGTGTACGCAAGGTCTAGCAACGAAATACTGTAGCAACTCCAGAATGAACTATTGATGATCCTCTCATTGCAAAAGAAACTAAAAAATTGGGTACTCCAGTTATTTTTGAGCATTTGGGTGCTCTAGTTAATTCTGAAAATATTATCCAACAGTCTAAAGACGATGAGAAAGGCATGGCTTCGCCTACGGTGTCTTATTAGGAAACATCTTCTCATCAATTTGATCCTGAAATTCCACCAGGTTTTAACAACATTTTATGTCCTTCTACAACTCACTCAGACTCGCAAATGGGAGATAAAACTGGTGATGTTCCTTCTCTTCGAGTGCATGCTTTTAATGAACTCGACAAAGTTGGTTCTAGTAACTGGGTAGATATGGTTGATCATGCAGACTCTACTAATCATGAAGAACATCATACTGTGACCAAGAAAAAATCTCCAAAGAAAAATCCTAAGTTGACAGGAAATAAGCCCCTCACTAGGGCTCAACTTTGAGCTTCCCAATGAAGGTCCTTTTTTGGAACTACAGAGGCCTGTGGAATCATGCTGCCTAGTTGACTCTTTTTAATCTATGTAAAACTCATAGTCTGGATGTCTTATGTCTTACCGAGCCTAAGATTAATTTTGATAATATTTATTTTCGATTTTGGAATGCTCTGGGTTATTCGTTTGTTGCTGATAATGCTAATTCTCTTTAGTTATTAGTTTCTTCTACAATGGGTGTTGGTAATGTAACTCTGTTGGCTTCTTCAAACCAGCATATTACAGTTCAATTTTTTATGGATTCTTCTTGGCATGTGGTCACATGTGTTCATGCAAATGTCCTTTCATCTCATCGTCGATTTCTTTGGGATAGTTTACACCATCTTTCTTCCTTCTGTCAAGACAACTGGTATGTATTAGGTGACTTCAACTCTTTCTTTAGGTCTCATGAAAAATGTGGAGGTAGGTTACTTTCCTTTCGTCCCTGTGCTGAGTTTTTGGAGGCTATGAATAATTGCAATCTTACTTTTCTTGTGACTATAGGATCTTTTTATACTTGGACGAATAATAGATTTAAGGAGAATCGTATTGATATTCGTCTAGATCGAGCTTTTTGTAATGACCTCTCTCTAGCTTTTTGGAGGAATATAGATTGTCATGCTCTAGTGCGCCATCAATATAACCACAACCCAATCTTGCTTAGCTGTCGCCATAATTTTTCTTCCACTCCCCCTTATTTTCAGTTTCATTCCATGTGGATTAGTCATCCACAATTTTATTCGAATGTGTAGGATTATTGGCATTCTCTTTCTCTACAAGGTAACCTGATGATGGTGATTATGAAAAAGCTCAAGTTTCTTTGGAATTTATTTCGCAATTGGAATAAAACCACTTTTGGTCATGTTGATGTTAACATTTCTATAGCTAAGCAAAATCTTTTTGAAATTCAATCGGCTATTAAATCTTAGGGGTTTTCTAAAGAGCTTCATTCCCAAGAGTTAGAGGCTCATAAACGGCTGGAACTTCATCTTAAGAGTAAACATGCTATTAAGATTGACATTCGCAAGGCCTTTGATACCATGGATTGGGGCTTCATTCTATCTATCCTAGAGAGCTTCGGTTTCTCTCCTATTTTTTGTAGCTTGATCAATAATATTTTTTATTCTGCTTGCATTTCTATTCTTTTAGATGTATCTCCTAAGGGCTACTTTGGATGTTCTTCTAGAGTTCGTCAAGGAGACCCTTTGTCTCCCTTGCTATTTATCTTGCGGAAGAATTTTTAAATAGACGTTTGAGTCAAGATTTTCAGGATCATAAATTAATTCCTATGCATGCTCTAGGCTGAGTTCAATGTCCCTCTCATTTTTTGTACACTGATGATGTTCTGATTTTTGCTAGAGCCACAGTTGCTAATATCTAGAAACTAAGGCGCCTTTTTTATGATTATGGTTTGATTGCATAAATTGGAGATTATTTTTGGTCATCACGTCCCCAATAGTAGAATTGTTTCTCTATGTGCTTCTACTTGTTTTAAAAAAGGTTCCTTACCTTTTCACTATCTTGGTATTCCGCTTTTCATTGGGGCTCCAAAACATAAGTGGTTGCAAGAAACTGCAGACAAAATTCTTTTTAATTTTGACAGATGGAAAGGCTCTTCTTTATCTATGGCTGGAAGGTTAGCGCTCATCAACTCAGTTATTTATGGTTTTTTCTTCATTCTTTCATGATCTATAAATGGCCTATTCAATTGCTTAAGCGAATGGAGAAATCTATTAGAAACTTTCTTTGGACTGGGGATATTAATTTAAAGAAATAAGTCATGATTAAGTAAGAGCTTTGTTGTGCGCCATTTGAGGAAGGTGGTATTGGGTTGAAAAGGCTTACTCTCCTTAATAAGGCTTTACTAAGTAAGCTTGCTTGTCGGGTAGCTTGTGATTCTAATTTTGTGTTCTCTTTCCTTCGCTCCCATTTTATGAATAAGTTTAAGCAGCCATGTTTTGGTCCATTATCTTTTTCCATTCAGTCTTCGATTAAAGATTGCTTTACAAAAGTGCAAACTAATAGCCAATAGGTGCCTCACTCTTACTTAGTTTTGAGCTTTTGGTTTGATAATTGGTTGGGGTATCGTATTATTGACAAGATTGATTTTCCTGCTTCTTGCCTCCATCTCCTTTGTGCTTCTATTTCAGATGTTTACAACGACAATAATTGGCATCTTCCTTTGTCTTTCACTCATTCTTTCCCTTAAGTTGTTAATGATTTGCATAGGTTGGTTTTCTCTCCTCTTAATGTTGATGAGTATGTTTGTCGGTTCTCTTCTACGGGTAGCCTCTCTTGCAAGTCTACTTATAATTTTTATAGGAATGAGTTGCCTAAAGTTAGTTGGAGTAAGGAGGTCTGGCGCCACTACCTTCCTCTAGCATGTTCTTTTCTTTAATGGAGAGCTTTGCATGGCAAAATTCCCACTATGGATCTTTTACATTCCAAAGGTCATATTTTGGTCTCTCGGTGCTCTCTTTATCATAGAGCATCGGAATCACTAGATCATGGTTTTACCAAATGCTCTTATGCTACAACAATTTGGTATTCAGTTAGCAGTATGTTTGACTCTTCTTTTGATCTTTCGAATGGCTTTAATCACTTATTTAAGTCGGCCTTGAAGCATCGCTTCTTATCTCAGCTCTCTGCTTTGTGGAAAGTGGTTATTCATTCAGCAATTTGGTATATTTGGTATATTTGGCACACCAGAAATTCAGTTATTTTTAAAGACTTGTTCATCCCAGTTGCTACTTCAGTTCGCATTATATGCCAATCCATTAAAGCTACTGAAATTTTTTGCATGGGCCACATGAGCAACTTTCAATCTGACTTGCTCATTCTTCGGCGTCTTCGAATTTCAGGTATCCTCAGTCATTATCCTGCTGCTGTTCCGGTTGTTTGGGTTCATCCTCCTTCGGGTTGGACTAAGTTGAATTGTGATGGTGCTTCTCTAGGCTCGCCAGGGCAAGCTGCTATTGGTGGAATGTTACATAATAGTGTTGGCCAAGCTCTCGTGTTCTTTGCAGCTCCAGTTGGTATTCGATTCGCCTTCAAGGCAGAGGTTTTAGCAGTCACTTTTGCTGTCAACAAGGTAGTGAAACTTAATTTGTCTCCGATTTGGATTGAATCGGACTCAATATTTGTTGTCAGGCTAATCCAGGTGAGAAGTCTTGCTGTCCCCTGGCGTTTTCATTCGGAATGACAGCGATGCTTATCTCAGCTCCGTTTCATTCCTTCTCATGTCAGCCATGTCTTCTGCGAAGGAAGTAGAGTAGCTGACAAGCTTACTTCATTGGGTCTTCGTTCTTAGCATGTTCAATGGTGGTCCTCCTATCCTAGGTATTGCAATAGCTTAATGTTAGATGATACTTTAAGTTTGAAATCTTTCGGATTCCATTAAGTTTTCCTTTGTTCTTCTTTATCATTAGGGGTCTAATTGAATTCATTTGTTCATTATTCTTTTTTATTTAATAAAGAATTACTTTTTAATGTGTGATGCTGGTACTAACGATGTGCCAACCTAATTGGAATATTTTGATGCACTACCTGTTGCTAAGAGCTATATTTTTAAAAAAATACTTTATTTTACTTTTTCCAAAACAAAATTACAATGATAATTACCGGGGCAAGTAGATGGCCTAAACTCCATTTTATTTAGGCCTCAAATACATAATAATAATTATATATTTTAATTAGTTTAAATATAAGAATAACTTTTTAAAGTACAATTTCATATTAAATTTGTGCATTTAATATTATGTATATTTTCTTTCTGATGCATTTCAAAATATTACGTCTTTATATATGTAATATTCTCTACTTTCTCTGCATATGGTGGGAAAAAAATTAAAAATTACTTTATTTACTGTATATATCTTGTGTTTTTGTTATAAAATTTCTTTTCTTATTGAGCCAATAAATGTTAAAAATATCTAAATAGAATCTACTCCAAATTAGATGATTTCTCTTTAAATTTTCAATGTAATGCACTTAATTTTTTTTAAATTCAACATTTACATCAAAAACAAATTTAGAATAGCCTGATATCAAAATTTTAGACTCCATTATAATCTTGAAATATCTCATTTAAAAATTCTTAAACTTTCCATTTAATATTTTTAGTATTCAATAATTATAAAAGCTCTCTCATTATTTTGGACCGGACAAATTCAGAAAGAGATTAAAATTTTTTTAACTTACATTTTTTTTATGCATAAAATTCAAATTCAAAATTTTATTTAAGAGAATCCAATATTCTTATTACTTGAATCAAAATAGTAGAAATTGTCAAATTTTAATTGGCTTTTTTATTTTTCTTTAAATCAATTTCCACCCTTATTTGAACAACCATTGGGTGTGATTATTCAGGTTTTTATTATTATTATCTTGTTATTTAAAGAAGCTGAAATGAATGAGTAAAACTGGAGAAGGTGAGGTGAGACGGTGGGCGAGTGAGTGACTAGTGAGTAAAAATGGTGAAGAAGTAGGTTAGGGGAGCTGGTCAATTTCAATGGCAGGTAAAGAGAAGAGAAGAGAAGAAAAAGACCTTTTTCTTTTTGTTCTTTTGGTGGTAAAAGATAGGCAAAGTGAGATATTGCTTTGGGATTTACAAAGATATAAAAATTCATTTGTGATTTTAAGTTTGGGAAATGGTGATGATTGATCAGGAACTAGTTGGACTTGGTGTGCATGCTATGGTGGTGTAATAAGGCTGTTCATTAATGGCTTTTGTATTGTGATTTTTCCCATGCATTTGCTGTCATTTTTGCACTGGTGTTGGTGCTATTTATGATTTTTTTTTTCCTTTTTTTACCTTCTGAATGTCCATGATTATATGGCTGTCAAAATCACCTTTTATTTTCTTGTTTTAAGAGCAAAACAGAAAAAGAATAGTTTACTATTATAAATTTTTATTATTTAAAAAATGTTAATACTAAATATATATCTTTAATATATAATTCATACATTCTACTCCAAATAGATAAAAAACAATTGAAATACATAAACAATTGGAGTATTTCAATTGTTTTTTAAGGTAATATTATAAAAATTAAAAATTATATTTAATAGATATAATTATAAATATAATTAATTATAATTTTTTTTAAAAAATTAAAAATTAGTGTGAATTATAATTATTTTAATAAAAAATTTATTTTAAAATAACGGTTATTTATATTCACAGTCACTAAATTGTTATCTTTTTTCCACTATCATCCCAAAAAATAAATTGAGCATACAAAAATTTATAACTTTTAATTTCAGTAATGGTTTACCTCATTCGTCGAGTTCAGATGAAATTAACACTGAAATATTAATGTGGGCAAATAACAGAATAACGATGTGACAAAATTATTTTTAATAATAAATCAGAAATCATCCCATATGAAATTTTTTCATTTATACTGTAAAGTTTGACAAAAACTCATATGATCTTTGGTTTATTATGAAAAATAATTTTACCACATCTCCATCCTCTTATCACTCCCTTAGGGGAAATGATACAATCACAATTCTAACATGGGTACTAGCACTAGCATTAACCACAAAGACAATAATCAAAGGTTAATATTAGTGGTATTGCTACTAGTAACTTTGTTTAGTGTTTGTTTCGGACTTTTGTCTTGTACTTTAAAAAAAAAATTAAAAGATAATTTTGTAAAAATAAAATAATTATAGTGAGCTGAATTAAAAAAGTTAGAATTTGAAGTTTATTGAATCAGCAGCTGATTGGGTTCCAATCAACTATTAGCTGCTGAATTAAAAAATAATCAAACATTATTTTTTAAAACTTTTTAACAACAAACAGCTATCAACTGCTTCAAAAAGTTAAACCAAACATCCCGTAAGTTAATTTACAATTTTAATAAATTTATTAATGTTGCATTTTTTTATATTTATATTTTTTATTTAATTTTATTATTATTTTTAAAATTATATTTATCTAAAATTAAAATAATATATAAAATACAAATCTTCAAAAAATTATAAAAGATTCTATGATGGTGCACTTATAATATATAAAAATATATTTTTTTATCAAATTTATGAGTGGGAATTTTACATTTTGCAACAGTTAAAAACTAAATTTATAACTTTTTTTAATATCATAAAAAGAAATTTTCATTTATCTGCCCAAGCTTCAGCTATCAAATGCACTTCTGAAGTGCTGTTTCCTTACTATTGAAGATAAAGTTGTTTTGCTGAGGATACAGCATGCATAGAATTATTTGTTCTGGTGGATCTACCAATTTCAGTATAACCAAAATTACAGGCACCACAACCATTCTTTCTTCTCTTCTGACCTCATTATGAGTCCAGAGAATTGCAGTTAATTTTTACCTTGGGCTGGTTCTATTTCAATAAAAACCATTGTATTCATTATATTTGATTTAGTATATGTTATGTTTTTGAACAATTTTCCAATACCAAAAAGGGTTTCGAAACCTACTATTTTTAATTAAATATCCACATTTTTTATCATTTTGACTACTCATGGGGACTAGTATATGTTATGTTATTTACCATTATCTTTGTCAATAATAATTTATGCAAATGTATAACTCGAATTATGTGAACATGCAGGGTGAAGAAAAACTCCTTTTCGGTTCCAAAATCATATTTATTTGCTAATTCACTAATAAAATTGTATGGAATCAACGTACGTAAGAAATTTGAATTTCTCAAAAGAAGATTTTGAGTTTAAATTTTACACACTGAAAAAATAGACAATAAAAATTTTTTATCTTTTTATAAGTCAGAGTTTATTCGACTTAAATTTTAAAATAATAAAATTTTTGTAACTATCTGATACCGAAAAATTAGACGTAAAACTAGAAACTGAAAAATTAGATGTAATATAAACTTTTATGGTAATATGTAAGTAATTTGAGTTTAGTAAAATGAGTTGTCAATTACTCCCACTCATAAATTAATATTGGAGCATAAGAAGTCAATGAGAGACTAGTAGAGTGAGATCTATTTGAGCTATAACTAGAAAGAGACTGAACAATGAATAATTAAGTGAGAGGAGGCAATGCATGCAATTAAGGGCAGAAGCAGTTTTGACAGATAAATATCAATCCAAAACTTTATTTCATAAATGAAGCTGTCTGTTGAATTAAAATGGGACTTAAATGTGGTCTACTTTGAAGGGTTCGTCAAATCTAGGGACCAAGCAAAGGAATCTTCATTACATGTTAGTGGAAACCAACATGGCCCTTTATAATCTGACAACAACTACTTGATCCTCTTAGCCTAATCTTTAATTAACAATACAACTAATGAAAGGGTTTGATGTCCAACTCATCTTTTGCCTAAATCTTTGTTAGGATATAAAGAGAAGTGGGGTTGTCTTCTTCTAAACAGGCAAGTGTTGTATTTTAGAAACATGTTATTTTGCTCTGGAAAAAAAGGTATTCTTTTTTTTTATTCTATTAGTCAAAAAACTTAATCCTTTATTAGGATAGATAATACATGTTAATTATCCATCGTTATCAAATCTTTTTGTTGCCTGTTTTTTGCTTAATTGTTGAGGACATCTTGTTTAGCCATAGTTTTGTACCAAATGAGATATATAATTGTTTTGTTTTGGGTATCAACAAAGCTATGTTTGCCTGAGACAGAGCAAGAACCAAGCTCCAGCCTGGAAATATATATATATATTTCTTTCTTCTTTTCTTCCATAATTTTCTATACAATTGTATTTTTTAATATATTTTTTGTTTTCTTCTGTTAAGATTAATTAATGATAAAAATATCTACAAAAATTTATATTATATATAAAATAAAAATAAATTTATTTTTCATTATAATGTCTTGCAATTAGAATAAAGTCAATTTAATATACAAGTGCCTGCAACAATTTTTCTATATATATTTAATCTTTGGTATTTCATACCTATAAGAGTCGCATATAATTTAAACCGAGTTTTGTATCTCATTTGGTACAAAACTTATGAAAGGACAGAATTCTCACAATTTTTTAATCTTTATAAACAATATTTAAATTTAAAATCTTATTTAAAATAATATGAACTCATTGCGAATCCATACATATGATGTTAGTGAACAATTTGCCACACTAAAAACACAAATTTGATAACTAGCATTTCTCTTTTTGATAGGAGATCAAATCATAAGCTAGCAAATCAAACTGAGATACAGCAAATAGATTAAGCTAAAATATGGCTAAAAAAACAAGCCAATGACAAGATGGTTATAAAGCATCCTCACCTTAGCTACTTTGGTAACTTTTGTTTTTAATCAACTTTTTAGTTAGATATAATTGACATGAATTAAAAGACAACTCCATGTGGAAAAACAGAAATTAACATATGGTATGGTTTTTATTCCTACTTATCACATTCAATCAAAATCAAGAAGCCATGTCTTGTTTAATAAAGATCAGGCAAAGATTAAAGGTTGAAAATTGGAGGAAAAAAAAAGAGTATACTTAAATTTGCTGAACAACAAATGCCAAGATATTGAATTGTTACATTTCTATTTGGTACATCATTTCATTTGTGATGAAATTTGGTGCAACAAATCAAATCTGTCTAGTATAAGGACAAGGGTACCCCATAACTTTCCAATTTGTTCCTCAAAAGAAAGGGATGCCACAAACATTATATTCCTAACTTTTTTAATTTTCACTGTTAATAAAGTACCAATGTCATCTAATTTTAAAGCAACATACCAAATCTAAGGAATGTAAACAAAAAAGTTCTCAAAAAATAAAAGTACTAAGAAGTTAAATTAATGGGTCATATGGAGATGACAGTGGGACACATGGCACCCATTATACATTAAATCAGTAAAAGCAGCAAAATATTGAATAAAATAAATTTATTAACAGCTTTTTCGTGGTTCAAATAATACAAAAAATTAGATGTATGAAAACTAAATATTGATTTATAAAATCTATTCAGTTGGATTAAAATTAATTAAAGTATTTGTAACTATTGAATATCAAATACTAAATGTAAAAAAATTATGAATTTATTAAGTATGAAATTGTTTTTATTGTATACTTTTGTAGAGAACCGTTTTTATTATATAATTTATAAATTTATCAAATTATTTGATTTTTTATTTATTAAAAAATAATATATCAAAACTTTAAAAGTTTTTAAGTAAAGTTTCTTGATTGAAACTTGAGAAAATGCGTAAGAAAAGAAATCCATCTTCAATCTTGTTAATATTACTCTTCTTAAAAGAAAAAAAATACTCAAATTCTAATTTAATCGACTGAATATTGAAGCCATGAAATAAAAAAAATTAATAAAAAGATATTTAAAATTATTTGCTCAAGTAATTTCAATAGGATCATTCCTTTTTCTACTTTTCCCAACTAAAGCTAAGTTGGACATGATTATAATGGATTTTTTTAATTATTTTCAAGAATTTTTCTTAAGGAATAATGGATGTGTGGGTCTAGTTTGTACTTCGGGGATGCTGCGTAGGCCCATAAAGCTTTTACCAATTTTAATACTTTATTTCTTGGGGTCCTTATAAAAATACTCCAAAAATACATTTCGACATAAAAAATTATATTTCTTTTTTTTTAATTTAGAAGTATATCATGTTTCCCACAACCAGCATTCGAATTGAGAATGAAATTTCTAGTTTATGAATTGAGAGTCAAATTAAATTGTAAGATTCAGTTTATATTAATAATATTAATTAAAAATAATATCTTTTATGTAAAAAGTATATTTTATATAAAATATTATTTAATTTAATATATACTAGTTAATAATTATTATTATCAAAATTTTTTAATAATATAATATATTAAATATAATATAAATAGTAGAATATATCATTTTATATATAAGGATAAAAAAGAAATTCAAATATAAGAGCTAATACTATAAATCTACGAATAATTCTTTTACCCCATAAAAATCACAATAAAAATCCAAATCGATATTGCTAGTCTTCTAAATTAAAAAAATAAACAAAAAATTATTATAATAAAATTTATAAAATTAATTATATTAATTAACTTTGTTAAGTTCAAGAAATAAAAGTGAAAAAGGAATTTCAGTCTTCTAATTACAAAATTTTTTAAATAAGATTTATTTTATTTAATAAATAAAAATCGGTGATAATTTTAAATTTTTATCGATTCTCACAATTCACCATCGAATCGTACGATTCAGTATAAATTTTTATACTTTTAGATTCGCCCATAGATTAACATCGAATTTGAGGTGAACCGTAAAACTCTAACAACAGTGACAAGCAGTTTAAATATCAAAAGATTTAGACATCTTGTTAATAAGAGCAAAAATCAAACCCCACTCATTCTTTTTCCTCTTGTGGTGTTAAGATTTAACCACTTAATCTAATTATTAAGAAATATATACATCTTAAAATATTAAAGATATTTACATGCATGCCCCGTCATGGTCGCAAGGCACTTTACGCCACGCTAATTTTATATATTTCTCACTTAAATTTCATCTAATTTTATTGGATTTTGAATAATTGTAACTGGGAAGGTCAAACTATTTTTTTTGAACGTCGATGATTTCTTCAAGACTCAATTGAAATTAAGGACTTGAGTTTGCTGTACTATGATTCTCATGTGCTTCTTGTTCTTGATATCTATTGAAATCGATACAGACATACTAATTGCAATTGATTGGTACTCTGTTCTGCTCATTGATCACTAATCACTGCTCATGATAGTCGTCTTTGCTAATCACTGCTCACTAATTGCAATTATCAACCATTAGACAGCTATCTGAAATTTCTGATTAAGTTAAATAATGGATAGAAAACAAATATAATTAAAATTAAACAGATAGAACATAAAAATTAAAAATTAGATGTACTCTTCTGATTTGAATCGAGCTGGTAAAACTGCTCAGATTATAGCAAGCAAATGCAATGTTCCTGATAATTTTTTTTTTCATGGACTGTCTTTTTAATGTTTCTGATGCTCAATTTAGTTGCATTTATTCTTTGTCTTGATCTTGCTGATAGATTGTTAACTTCTCTGATGTTTGGCTTTGATTCATACATAGGTCTCCACTTTAATTAATTACCCTGTATGAAAAAATTTTGGAAAACTTCTACCATTAAAAATATTGAAATACCAAATAATTTAAATTATAAAAATTTGCACGTCAAAAACATAATTATTTTTTAAGTTTTATTATATTTAAATTAGTATGATTTATTTTATTTATATTTAATTATCGTTTGAATGTATGTTAGATCCATTTAGATGTACTTGTAATATTCTTGAAATCATGCAGAAATTATTAAATTTGAATTTAGCATAATTTGACTTAAATTTTTTACTATTTTATATAAATAATTTTACTTTGATTTTCAAAATAATAATATGTTTGATGCATATACGTACCAAAGATTTTTAATTTATTTTTGGTTTACTTTTTGTATATCAAACAATTTGTTATACACTTTAATTCAGCTTCATAAAAAACATTGAACAATCTTATTAGATTTTCCCAATTGTATCTAATGATATTTATTTATGAACACAAATAATGTATTATAACTGAAAAACATGTAGTAAGTTTCTCTTTTTTTTTCAAAAATATATTTGATATTTTAGTTCCATTCAATTTTGAATGTTTTTTATTTATTTTTTGTTTATATTATAAAAATAAAACAATATATGTACATAATCAAAGTGATCTTCTTATATATATATAGAATTTCTGCAACTATCTCAATTAAAAATAATATATACTATATATATATTCAAACAATAAAATTCTTAATCATACACAAGAAAAGATCTCCTAAAAAATATGAATATATGAATAATAATTATATTATGATATACAATGAGTATACTTTTGGTATATTATTACTTTCCAATACACTTCAAAACATCAAAACAAATAAAAATCTGACTATAAACTTTTAATTAAAAAAAATTATATGTATTATTATTATTATTTTGTAAATTTGTTTTTTAATTGAACTAAAAAAAGACAATATGTGAAATTATTTTTCATTTAATTTAAAAGGAAATAGTTATTTTACTACGTATGTTGTCCCTCAATATATACATCCTTTGACCTACTTACTAACAAAAAAATTTAGCATTTTAATGTGAATTCTATTCAAAATATTCTCTTCAACAATTTGAATTTAATTAGTACAGCTAACACTTAAAAAAATAAAAATTTAATATTTGAATGTATCAAATGATTAATATGAAGGATGTATACCCTTAATATTTTATTGAAAAATTTAATCAATTTCATGAAAAATATTGAACAATCTCATTATATTTTCCCAATTGTTTAAATATCCAATGATGTTTATTTCTGAATAAACATAACGTATTATAACTTGAAGACAAATGTTAAGTTTCTCTTGATTTTTCAAAAATGTATTTGATATTTTAGTTTCATTCAATTTTGAATTTTTTTGTTTACTTGTGGTTTATTTTACTCATATTTTTAGATTTATCAAGAATATTTAACAATCTTATTATATTTTCTGACTATTTATATATCCAATATTATTTTTTTATGAATAAAAATTCAATCTTATTATATTTTTCTGACTATTTATATATCCAATATTATTTTTTTATGAATAAAAACTATGTGCCATAACTGGAGGACATGTATTAAATGTCTCTGGATTTTCAAAAATGTATTTTATATTGCAATTTCATTCAATTTTGAATATTTTTTTATCTATTTTCTGTATATTTTTAGTTTATTTTTTTTTATATATGAAGCAATTGCTTATATTTTCATTTAGTTTCATAAAGAATACTTAACAATTTCATTACATTTTTCCAACTATTTATATACCCAATGATATTTAATTCTGAATAAAAACAGTGTATTATAACTGGAAAATATGTATTAAACGTCTTTTTTTTTTCAAAAATGTATTTTATATTTTAATTTCATTCAATTTTGAATATTTTTAGTTTATTTTTTGTATATGTTTGGTTTATTTTTTGCATATTTATAGTTTATTTTCCATATATGAAACCATTTCTTACACTTTTATTCAGTTTCATAAAGCATATATTATCATTATCTTTGATAGAATATATTATCATTATTATTATTATTATTGTTTGTTTTATTATAGATAACCTTATGACTGCTACATTAGTGGTTTTGTTCATTGTGATTAGAATATAAATTTCAAAGACATGAAACTTAAAATATTTTTGTTTACTTTTGGTTTATTTTTCATATATTTTTTATTTATTTTCATATATTTTTAGTTTATTTTCTATATATGAAACGAATAACATAATATTAGTCATATATATATATATATATATATAATATGAGTAACTAAGTCATGTCCATTTTTTTAATCATTTAATAGCCGGAGAACAACAAATCTTGAAGATTTGCTGTGTAACCCTTCTTGAAGTCTTCTTGTGTATTTCTAGGAATCATTTTTGACGGTAAAATAATTTATGGATATCAGTTCAACATTAAAAAAGAATGCTAAAAATAAAATAATAACTTTAATAATTAAATATAATGAAAATAATATTAGTCATTATGTAGAAGCTTAATAATACTCATGGATGAAAGTATTTGATGATGTATTTTAGATAAATTAATAATAATAATAATAATAATGCTTCGACTTAGATTAATTATTAAAGTTAAGAATGTCTCTATATCATATGTCACAAGTAATGCAATATCTTGAAATTTGTAATAACCATTTGTCTTTTTTTTTTTTAAACAAATGAAATTTTCATTAACAAGAATCTTGAGAAATCAGGTACAAGAGAGTTTGAGGCACATTGAATACATTTGAGTCAAAGTAGACAGTGTTACCATTTTTGGCTATCCAATCTGCTACTCTATTGATATTCCTGGGAATATATCTACATGAAATATTTGGAGTAGATAGTAGAGAGTGCCTAATTTGAGAAACTAAGACTTCTACATCCCAAAAGGGTTATTTTGTACTATCTTGACAGTAAGTAATAGTATTAAGACAATCTGATTCAGTTATTATAGGAATATGCGGGTAGCTTGATACAAAGCTGACGGCGTGTTTAATTGCCAAGAGTTCTGGTTGAAAAGCTGAAAAACAAGATGTTATATGAGTGGCAATATGAATAACAACATTCTTATGATATTTAGCAACGTAAAATGACTTGCTAGAGCTACTAGGGGAGGTGAAGGATTTGTCACAGTTAATTTTCCACTCTCCTGGAGGTGGAGGGCGCCATTTGAGTTGCTCTGGCTGTAAAGAAGTGCTGGAAGAAGTGATGGAACTTGGAGATTAATTATGGGCAAGGATAATTCTATTCCACCACTTGACAATGTCAGCTGCTGTTTTGTTGGGGTCTTTACTTTCATTTTTGAATATAAAATTATTTCTAACTTTCCATATGTGCCAACAAATGCCTGCAATTAGATCAAGGAAATTGCTTTGATGGTTATTTTGAATCATCTGTATTATAGCTAGCCACCATTGTCTGAAGGATTGAAGCCATATGTGTTGGGAATGTAGTTAGCTGGACTAGCAAACCAAATTCTTCTGGAGTTTTCGCACAGGAACAACATGTGCTCTAGACTTTCCGGTTCCTTTTGACATCTTGGACATGTTGGATGTGTAGGGCAACCTCTTCGGGAGAGGGCTTCATTAGTAGTTATGGCATTCCAAGCACAGCGCCATATGAAAATTTTTATTTTTGGAGGGATTTGCAATCTCCAAATTGAATTCCAAATGAAGTGGTCGGAGGCAGAGGCTGCAAGAGAGGTGGTATTGTTTATGGCATTATTTTTCAAAAGTTTATAGCCAGACTTGACAATGTATTTCCCATTTTTTTCGTAATGCCATATCCAAAAGTCATTACCCATGTTTGGATGAGTGGTGATCATTTTGATCGTTGCCTGCACTTCGTTTGTAAATAATAAGGCTAATATATCCTCTTTCCAAGTGCCAGTAACATGATTAATAAGATCTTTAACAAGAAAAGCTTTTGAATTCAAGGGCATTTCAAATGTTACCTTAAAATTAGGCAAGGATGGGATCTAAGGGTCAGACAAAATTTGGAGGTCTTTTCTGAATCTTACATTCCATCTAGTGCTAGAGCGGATAAGGCTCATGCTCTTCATTAAACTACTCTTGATCCAAGAGGCTTTTCTTCCTTGTTGAGCTTGTAAGAAGGTGGTGTGTGGGAAGTAAATTCCTCTAAGCAATTGGGCACAAATGGTGTTCAATTGTTGGATAATACTCCAACCAAGTTTTGCTAACATTGCTAAGTTGAAATGCTCCAATTGTCGAAAACTGAGACCTCCATGCTTCTTAATGGCTATAAGAGTTTCCCACTTGATCCAGTGGAGCTTTTTATTATTTGGATCTAATGACCACTAAAACCAGCGAATAAGTTGCTCCATGGTTTTTGTGATAGAAGATGGAACGAGGAAAACAAACATGACATATGAAGGTAGCTCTTGTATGACTGCATTTATGAGTACTTCTCTACCAACTTACGATAAGTATTTGTTCTTCCATGAATTCAGCTTCGCTTGGGTACATTGGAAGACGAAGGTGAACATCATTTTTTTAGTTTTCCCCATTCAACAGGTAACCCGAGGTACTTTGTGGAATAAGTGGACTCCTTAATGCCTAGGAGTAAAGTGGCGGTCTTTTTGAGAGACTGTTGAGTATTTTTGCCGAAGATAACTTCAGATTTGCTAAGGTTGATTTGTTGGCCTGAGGGAACAGTATATTTATGAAGGAGTTCTTTGTAAATGGCAAGTTCCTCCTGCGAGTTTTCACCAAAGAGCACAACATTATCAGCAAATAATGAGTGTGTGATTGAAGGGCGGTACCTGGTTATTTTAACACCCTTGATTCTGCCCTATTGATGAGCATGGGCAAATCATCTTGAGAGATAATCACCAGTAAGGATGAAGAGATAAGGTGAGAGTGGGTCTCCCTGTCTCACTCCCCTTTGTGGAGAAAAAGAAGAGGTTAAGTTTCCATTAATAAGAATGTTATATTTGACAGTTTGAACAAATTCAAGAATGAGGCTAATCCATTGCTGGTCAAAACCCAACTGAAGAAGAGTGATTTTAATAAATTCTCAGCTGACCCAATCAAAGGCTTTGGCCAAATCCAGTTTTAAAGCAAGATAACTTTTAGCTCCTTTTAATATGTTCTTTAAAGCATGAAGAATCTCATGATTAATGATGATATTTTCTTGTATGCTTCAACCACTAACAAAACCAGTTTGTTAAGGGGTGATAATATGAGGCATTATGTGCTTTAAACAGTTGGCAAGGATTTTGGCTATGATTTTATAAATGTAGTTGCAATAGCTAATGGGTCAGAATTCACCAAAAGTTTCAGGGTGTTTGGTTTTTAGTATAAGAACGATAGTGGTTTGGTAAATGGTGGAAGGGAGTTTTCTGGTTGTGAAGAAATTTTTAATAAGTTGTATAATGTTAGAGGAGATTGTGTTCCAGTGTGATTGGTAAAATGCTCCTGGGAATCCATCTGGACCAGGGGATTTTAGTTTACCCATGCTGAAAGTTGCTAGCTTTATTTTTTGGGCTGTAACCTCTTTAAGAAGAGAAAGATTCATTTCTTGGGTAACTAATTTAGGAGTGATTTGGTAGAAGGATAGGTCAATCTGGATTGGATAGTAAGAAAAAAGTTTCAAAAAGTGGTGAACAACCTGGCCTTTAATCTGCGATTCATCATTTAACCATGAGCCTTTATCATTTTTTATCTTGAAAATTTGATTTTGTTGGCGCCTTTGAATATCTGAGAGGTGAAAGAACTTTATGTTCTTATCACCCTCCTTGAGCCATTAAATATGGGATATTTGTTTCCAAGCAATTTCCTCCTCCACCCACAATTTTTTGAGCCTTTCTTGAGCTTTGTTAGCCTCTATTCTGTTTAATTCCGTGAACTCACCAACAAGTGCATTGTTGAAATTTTCTGTAAGTTGATTGATTTTTGTTTGGGAGGCTTGGTTGTATTTCTTTACCCAATCAATAAGGTTAGATCTCAATTTGGACAACTTTGATTCAAAGGGAGTGAGATTTGATCTTTCATCGGTGTGACCATTCTAAGTTGGTTCAATAGTTTCCTTCCATCCTGTTGAATTTTCCCATTTGGCCTCATACATAAACCTTCTTTTTTGTTTAGAAGTTGCAGGAACAATGTTGATGGTAAGAGGCCGATGATCAGACCCCATAAAAGATTCATGGGTAACAATAGCATGTTGAAAGTATAGCCTCCAATTGGAATTTGAGAGAGCTCGATCTAGTCTAGCCTGAATATTCTTTGAGCCCAGTTGTTTGTTATGCCATGTGTATTTAGCTCCGCTGAAACCTAAATCAAGAAGAGTGCAATCCTCTA
Organism: Mallotus repandus; assembly: GCA_949671775.1. Taxonomy (NCBI): domain Eukaryota; kingdom Viridiplantae; phylum Streptophyta; class Magnoliopsida; order Malpighiales; family Euphorbiaceae; genus Mallotus; species Mallotus repandus. The sequence continues at coordinate 4,699 of CATIWM010118151.1, read as the reverse complement.
AAAGATCATTAAAAGGTTTCAAGTGGGCATAGGTTAAAGGATTACCTTTTTTTTTCATCCGCATTGAGACATGAGTTAAAGTCTCAAACAATAAGCTAAGGTGTTAAACTATCGAGATTTAGCCTTCTGATTTGGTCCCAAACTTTATGCCTGGCCTCCTTTCTTGGATTTTCATACACTACGGTGAAATACCAAATCAAATCTTCCTGGATCTGGACATAAATAAAATTTGGTGGTTTGTTAATGACCTGTACTGTCAAATCATTTGTCCACCACAAGCATAAGCCAACTGCTCTCCCCTGTGGATCAACGTACTCACTGAAGGCAAAACCCAGGTTCACAGACTTTCAAGGTTGGATCTGTTCTGTTTAGTTTCTATTAGGAAGCATATTTTTTGTTTTAAACCTGCAATGAGTTTTTTGAGAACTTTGATTGTGAGAGGATTTCCTAATCCTTGACAATTCCATATTATGAGATTCATTTTGATATCAAAGATCTACTTTGCGACAAAGGAGGAAGAGAGATCACTATAGCATATCTATCGGCATATGGCTGCTATATAGCCATTTGTCGCATGTAGTGCAATATCTTGGACAATATCTGTCAGCAAAGGAGATTGATTTTAATCAAACGAAACATTATCACTTAAATTTATGCAAAGTCATATTAACATTAATTTACATACATATATAGTAAGTTGTCCAATTTCCCTCAATGACCACTTGAATTTCAACTCTATGACACCTATCATCATTTTTTTTTTCTCATGTAAATGAACATGAGAAATGTTCCTAATTATTTAAAGAAACATTGGTAAGAAAGTAATCCAAAAGCTCATAAAGAAAAAAGTTAAATATCATATAATGTTTGAAAATTTATGCAATGAGACCTTTAGAGTGTGTTTGGCATAAATGATTTTCACAAAATTTTGTGGAATTCATTTGCAATTCTAAATGATGGGTGTTTGGTTTAAATAAACATATTGTAAAATTCATTTGCAATTCTAAATTTCTAAATTTGTAGAATTGATTATAACTACATCAAATTCTAATAAAATATTTGAAATTTTAAAATAAATTCTACAACTTTTAAGTATATATTTTCAAATGATCAAAATACCTGCTATTATTTTTATTTTCAAAATTATTTTTCTATTTGAAAGGGTATTTTTTGACCAAAATTAAAAATTAAGTTGAATTCTAAATTTATATCAAATATAATATAATAAAATATAAAATTCATTTCGCAAATTATTTATTTGAACTGAACACACTTCATTAATAAAAATTCATTTAGAAATGAATTCTATTTGTAATTTATTTAAACATGATATAAATTTCTTGGTGAAATTGAATCAAATATAATGTTAGTATAATCTTCTAAAAAATACAAATACAGAGCCAATGATATTGGTTATTGTTTCATTAATAAAAAAAGAGATAGAGAAAGGAAAAAATGATGAATGAAAAATTAAAGAAGAGGAAAAGTAAAAAAGGAGAGAAGTGAAAAAATAAAAATAAAATAAAAATAAAAATAAAAATAAAAGAAGAAAAGGAGGAAAAAATTAAAAATGATAAAAAAAAAGAAAGAGAGAAAAAAATTAAAATCCTACTAAAAACATAGCAAAACAATGACAAACTAATGAAGGGGCAAAACTAGAAAAACCAAACATATAAAGCATGTAAACATTTATATAATAAATGAAAAAAATGAGTTAATTTTATTTACAAGTTTTAAAAAGTGCTTTTTAAAAAAAAATGTTTTTTTTTTTTTTCCTAGTGATGGAGTGGGCTCATATCATAATGTCATAAATGTATACATTTAACTCCAACTACAGCCCAACAAGTACCTGAACTTTTGTTTCATCATGAAATTTAAACCCTTTAACCAAGACCAATGGCAATGGCAATGGCAGTTAAAGCAATCAATTGCAGTGAAACCAATGAGAAAATGACTGCACTTTGAGCATCATTATTACTCTTTGCTTTGTCACAAATTACATGGCAAATTGATTAGTCTCAGTCTCATTCACAGTCACAGGTCACTTTCTCCCTAATTGCAAAATTTAATACTTTGCAATCGAAGTTCCTAAGTTGCTCCTCTGGCTTTTACTATAGCACTTGTCTTCTGTCTCATCCCAAATCCAATCAATCAACTTCATCTTCAGGCAATTGAAGAGTACATACATTTTAAATTTGAAATATTTTGTGTTCTTTTGCACTGTGCATGAGTGCACTCTTATTACTTCAAGGTCTCATTTTGGAGCTCGGTACTTTCGGAACTCGGAAGATTATTTTTACTACTGGTTAGGGTGCACAGAAATCAATCTAACCGGTCAAATCAAATTGATCCAAATCAGTTTAAATCGAAATTGTAATTTAAAGTAGTTAACAGTTGATTATGGTTTAAATTGTTTTTAACCCAAATTTTTTATTTGGTTATATTTTATAAAAATAAAAATTCAATAAAACTAAACCAAACTAAACTAATAGTATAATAATACTATATATGCTTTTTTTTTTTTTTATATATATTTGTAGAATAGTAGTTATCATTATACAACTATACCTTTTACAAAGGCTATAATTGAGTAATGATCCACCCTACTAATTAGCTATTATATTTTAAATTTATTATTAAGTCTTTGTACTAAAATTTGATATTTTTGAAAATATTTTAAATTGTTATTTTGAAATTTAAGGATTTTGTAAAAAATAGGTATTATTATTATTATTATTATGCTATGAACGATAATTATATAATATAAATTTTGTATTTTGTTGTATTTTTGGTAAATTTCACGAGATATATTATAAATAATTTAATCTTTATTTTCTTTATTTATTATTTTTTATTAAACTGATAAAATTGATCATTCAAATCAATTTCAAATATCATTAGTTTGAATAATTTTTAATGATATTTAATTTGATTAAGAGTTCTCATATTTAAATACCGACTTTATTGATTTGGACCGACCAAATCGAATCATAAACACTCTTAAATAAGTAAATTTTACAGGTGTGGGTATACAAAAAATAATCAGTTGCACATTTTACAGGTATTAATATACAAACATTTATAGCATAGAAAAAATCATATTTTTTAATATTACTAATAGTTTACTAGGGCTCTTATAAACAAATTCAACCCACCGTTCCTTTTAGATGTGGTATTAGGATAGAATCTTTTTATCGAAGGTGTGAATAAATTCCACATGTGAAATATATAAAGAATTCAAGTGGTATATACAGCATATACGTAACGTACATTAAATCTTGACATAAACCAATTAATTTTGTATTATGTGGCTTTAGCATTTATTAAATCAGATGTGCGCTAACGCTCTCAATGTCCATAAAATTTTCACACTTCTCACTCATATATATTTACATTTTTTAAAATATTTTTTCAATATAGAATGAGAATGCCTATTCTCATTGTATATTCCAACATTGTCATATTTTTAATCCATTTTGAAACTTGAACAATATTAATAGAATTTTGAATTGAAGTTTCTTAAAAAATGCTTGTTAAATTGACATTTTTGAAATTAGAATGCATATGAATTACATGATTGAGTCATTTCTAACTTTTTTATTAAATTCTTACATCATTTTTTTTTGAGAAATGTTATATATTAATTTTTACTATTTTCATGATAAATAAAATTGAATTTAATCATTTGTTAAAATTAAAATTGGGTGTCTGATGTGCATGAAAGATTTGAATTATATCGTCGTCAAAATTTAAAAGAGAAAAACTGTTCCACATAATACAGCTTATAAATGTTCAGATCATATGATCTCACACTTAAAAAAAATAAAATTGGGTGACAAACAATCCAAACTTTTAAGTTCAACAAACAATCTCAACAACTAAATTGGAAGACAATCAAACGTGACAATGTTGCTGCCTTTTTGTCAATTCACATAAGAAAATATGAGTGTTGTTCAATAAAGACAGACAATCATAAATATCAAAAGGTACTTTAATTAGTAAAACCAAAGAAGCAAGCAATGGGCAGATTAAAAAAAATGGCAATGGCTAGACAATGACTTATCTTTTGCTTCTATGAACATATATTGATTTGGTGTATCAAATATGAGATTGAGAGATTAAAGAGGACAAAAGTGAAAACTGATCAAGAAAACCCATCTGTCCAAAAATCATGATAAGGAACCCTACTCCTTCTCCTTCTCCTACTACCCCATTTGTCTCTCAAAATGGTTGCCCTAAATTGCCCATCATCAAGTTCATGTTCCTTAGTTTTCCTTTCTAATATTTATAACATACACTAGTAAACAACCACGTGCTTCATACGTGAATAAAAATTTTTAGACTTGTGATAGTAAATAAATTATTAATTAAATATATATTTTGACATTATTATTATTATTATTACTATTACTACTACTATTATTATTAAATAAAAGTTTTAAAAAATAAAAATGTTATTTATTTATATGATAATTTGATGTTAATTTAATATAGTTATAATTCATTAAAACTTTTTATAAATCTTTTATTTAAATAATTATATGATATTTTTTTAATATTTTTTATAATTAATATTTTTTTCAACTCTATAACTAATTTATATAAAACATATTATGGTCATAACTAATCATAAGATAATAAAATATTTTTAATTATTTTCTTAATAAAAAATTTAAAAATAATAAAAAAATTATTTTTA